>OY744522.1:5476545-5736545 GCA_963556195.1 Sepiola atlantica
GGCCCTAATGGTAATGTATATACCCAGATAGATGGTTTATCAATAGATCTGCTATGGGTCCATTGTTTGCCGAATACTATATGTCTAACCTGGAAATTAAAACTTTAATATTATCCCTAAACCCTCGATATATGCCCGATACGTAGACGATATTCTCCCACTTACAGAAAACTTGTCTAATTTAACTCTAGTCATAAACACACCGAAAAATAATTCAACAGTAAATTTCACACAAGGAATTCATATTAATATTCAAATTCCTTTCCTAGATATAGAAATAGAAACCTCTACCGATAAATGTATTACCTATCCGTTTAAAAACCCCTACCTGCAAAGGTTCAA
Source organism: Sepiola atlantica (assembly GCA_963556195.1). Lineage (NCBI taxonomy): Eukaryota > Metazoa > Mollusca > Cephalopoda > Sepiida > Sepiolidae > Sepiola > Sepiola atlantica. Next base: position 5,476,888 of record OY744522.1, read on the forward strand.
ACCTACTCAATTTTAATAGGGAATGCCTTGATAGATACAAACTGGCTGTAATAAAAAATCTTATTAATCGAGCCAAGATACATTCTTCTACAGCTAACATATTTTATAAAGCACTTGCCGATATTGAACAGACATTAATTAACAATAACTTTCCTAACTTGATCAACAAACAAAACGCTCCCTAACCGCAACAATAGTAATACTAATAATAATATTAACTTGTTTTATTGTAACCAAATGCACCCCAACTAGAAAGCCGATGACAAAATAATTAAAAATATAATACAAAAACATATATCCCCCGTAGATAATGACGTTAAAATTAGATTTATTATGTATTACAAGAAATCTAAAACCACAAATTTCTTAATAAAAAATAACCCGGCTGATAATAGCTTACTAAAAGCTAGTAATACAATATACGTGTTCAAATGCCCTATCAGAGAATGTGTCTCTGCAAACAACACGTATATCGGCATGACTAGAACTAGCATACCATGCCGACTAACTTGCCCTCTCACCTCTCCTAAAAGTTCAATCTACCAAAACCTAATAACACATAGCATTCCAAAAATGAATTCAGGAATATTTTAAACAAGAACCCGACCATTCTTTGGATCTCATATTGCAGTATTTGTCTCTCCATGATGGAAGCATTGTTTATTCATTTAAATAAACCCAGTATCAACCATGCTCGTTATGAGGGGAGGGGGGGGGCGAAGGTATGTTGAAATGTTGTTGAAGTGGTATTGAAATGTTTTCTTTTTAAACCGTCTTCTTAATACATTCACCAATTTTGTATTTTGCATTGATCCGCCTGAAGATGATCGACGTCGGTCCAAAACGTTCGCGAAAATATGGCGATTTTGTACACAACACGGACGACAATACCAAGTCGGTCGTGCGACGAATAGGAAAAACCAATGAAAAAATAAATAAACAGAAGCTGGCGCTGCTGTTTAACCAAACATGCATGTATATATATATATATATATATATATATATATATATATATATATATATATATATATGATGCATATATGAAGTTTAAAATTATTTTCATAGTAATATTCTAAATAAATAGCATAGGCAAATGTATTATTATAGTTATTATTATTTTTCTGAAACCTAAAATAATAACATTTTATTGAAACAGCTGTACATAAATAAAGAAAGAGAGAAGTATAAGATTAGAAAAAATATTGTAAAAATACAATATCTATTACGTCTTCAATTACTTATTCATATTCAATTTCTAATTTTGAGTAGGAAAACAAATTAAACATGAAATACATTGTTTATATATATATATATATATATATATATATACATACACATAATTTATTTGACAACTCTATGTTACATATTTTTAAGTCGTACCGCTGTTTTATCCATATATATATAAGGTTTATCGGAGATAATCTCAGTAGAGTGCTCGATCATTAAGAGAAATCAAAAATAAGTTCCTAATATTTATTTATTAATGTTTGTATTACAGAAGATCAGAAAACATTGGTACCGTCGGTTTCAAATCCTTACAAAGCAAAACTCTAAAGGGATCTTAACTTGAACTCTGTTTAGCCTTTGTGTATGTATGTGTTCCTACAAGATTGCATAAACAAGGGCTAAACAGAGTTCCAATTAAAAGGTCGTTAGAGTTCTCCTTTGTTAAACAAATAACATAAACGGAATAAAATATTGCAACTTACGTCAAATAGAATAAATGTCGGAAAGTATTGAGTGAAAATGTGGACCTTGCATTTTGTGCTTTTACTATTTTCCCATTACTTGGAAACATCAAACTGATTGTTTTGGCAAGATTTGACATTTTTAATCAAATTTCGACGCTGAAATCTGTCAGAGAAAATGCGAAAATAATATCATTTTACTACATGAAAAGAAAACATTACATAGCAGAATACAGCATACAATGAGTACATGTATACAGACAAATCGATCTCGAGAATATTGAAAGATATAAAAATAAATAAATAAATGAAGGGATGACAGCAGGTAGGATGAGAAATCAATAGAAAACACGACTGTGTGACAATAATATAGTAGTACTAAATTGAAAAAGAGACACACGATATAAACGAATCAAAATAAACGTTAGAATCGCATATTTGTTTGTTTCATTAAAGAAAAGTAATGAAAAATACTACGATCGTCTCAAACATTTTGTACGTGTGTGTTTTTTCTTCAGACAATCATCCTAAAAAAGTTTTGAAATACAGACGAAACATTGATGAATACATAAATAATATTTTTTAGTTTTCCGTTCTTATTTTATATATATATATATATATATATATATATATATATATATATATACATACAGGGTGGGCAAAAATAAGGGTCCTATTTTTAAAAATTCATAACTTTTTTATTTATTGATTTTTTTTTTTTTTAGAATAAGTAAAGTACCCCTTCCGAAGCAAGCATGAGCCGTATTAGCCCTAAGGAACGTACCCTCATTTAGAAAACATTATTTTTGCTTAAAAAACTCAAAACAGTGTAAAAAACAATACTTTAGTTTTTGTAAGTTTTAAGAAGTGTTTTTCGGCAAAAATTTGTTTTGTTTATTTCAAAAAATCTCGGAAGGGTCAGTCTACACACACATAAAGTTTGGTGAGTTTACCTTTTATTTTGTGGAAGTTATTCAAATTCAAGTTATTCAAATTTAAAGATAGGATCCTTATTTTGGCCCACCCTGTATATACAATTATTAATGACAATATATGTATTAGCATATACTATCGGCCCTTCTTTATTTTGCAGTCTCTTTAAAAGATCCAGCTCGATGAACAACACAGCAAATATAAGTAAGGTTCATTTTATATTCCCATAACCATGTTTTTATTTTATTATTTTTATTTTTGTTTCACATTTCCAAAACATAAAATATTTCTGTGAGATATATGTGTTACGGTCCGTTTCATTTGTCGTGAGCCAAACAACATTTCTATATCAATATCGTCGCTACAACCCTACAACTCATCAGAAAAATGTACACACAGTAACAGTTCTTGAATTAAAGTGTCTTGAAAAACCATATACCATGGTTCATTATTTGGGTGAAACCAAACAAACATTTTTTCTATTTGGTTTCAAATGAAAAAAGTATGACACCCTAACCACTGCCTCACCAGACTGCACATGATGATTATGATGATGATGATTATGCTGGTAGTGGTAGTTGTGATTCTGATAATTAAGAAGAAAAGTAAAAGTATGAACTGTTGTCAAAGTACACTTATATTCGCACAAAGATTGAAAGAAAAATAATTGTATTATAAAAAACGGTTGCACTAACGCTGTAATTCGATATCCACAATAATATAATGAACTATATGGAATACGATGATTCAAAAGTGTCCATCATTCAGATCATTGATTCTTGTTCATGAAAATCGGTAAATTATATTCCATCTAAAACGTTCATAATTGAACATCTCAAAAGTTAATTTCAATCGAATTCCTTATTATCTTTTACATATATGATGTTGCAATGTCTCGTCAGATGAGTGCCACTCTTTCATTCGGAAAAGTGATGTTAGGATAGGCTTACTGTTGTTTTCGTGCACACACTTCGCAACTTTTCCATCGCAACAGTGTCATTGTCTGAATGAGTATACGTACTGATATAGTAAATATAGATGGCCAGGGTTGTACGAACACAAAGTCCCACCCTCGGTTCAAGATTTTGAGAACCAACAACACACGAAAGCAAGATATCCAGAAACAATGTGAACTACAGAGAAATATTATGTGAGGAGTTTTTTTTTACTATTTTTTTTTTCATTTTAAAGTACAAATAATTATTCACACTTGTTGAAATATCCAACGAAAATCAATAATTACTTTATATAATGTTAGCAAATATATTTTAACCGTTAAAGTTTTTAAACACGACTTACTTTTGTTTTTATTATTTGAGAAATCCAACGTAAATAGATGTATGCATACACTCATTCATATACATACATGTATATGCATATATACATAAATACATACATATGATACTTTTACTCTCAGCCTATGAGAACAAAATAGAGTCTGCCTCTTGCATCCCCGTTGATTTCGACGCCAAACTGACATACACAGGTTCTGCACGTTCTGCCTACCTTGGGAGTCCTATTATTGAGATGGAAAAATGTCAAATCATTACAAACCTTTTATTTTCAAACCGCTTGCCAATTCTTAACATCCACACGATCAACATTGTCATGTAGGTTCTTTGTTTCGCTCCTTCTCAATATATACAGAATTGCTGCTTCTAATACTGATCGCTTAACTTCGGGTGCATGTTGTATATGTGTATATAGGTAAGAAAACGCTCGGTTTCCGAATTAAAGGCCATTCAAACAAATGCGTTATTTATTGTGAACATTAAAAATATACAATGTGTTTACTAGTCAACTATTATGTCAACATATGGGGCATATAAAGACGACTCAGTAACACGACCACATGATCAATTAGTCTGGATCTTGTGTTGCCACACACACTAACATAACTATGAGAATATGAGACTTAACAAATATAACAGCCGTGAGGATCAGAAAAATGTGTCATGCCTCATGATCTAAAGAGGGCCTCGGTTTAAAGCAAACATAGTGGGTAAGTCGGCATCCTGCGACTGCCAGCTTTTCTTATTTCAAGTAATAAACTGAATATAAACAAATACAATTGAATAAATATAATTAGCGCAACAAGAATAAGAAATGAACGAGAAATAAAATTAGACAAGTCATAGTGTGCTATTACAAAAATCAATCCCCACATCAAAAGTGTTCGTTTGGAGATGTAGAATATAATCCCATGTGTTATGCTATAGATCTAAAAAAACAGTCCATATATAAGATTTACCTGAGAAACTTACAAATATCTTCATATTGAATTATGAATAGGACGTTGTCATTAATTTGCCAACTCAGGGTTTGATATACATAAACAACATATTTAAACAGCTAACATTTCTGCACTTTGTTTGAGAAGGAGTGAATATTTATCTCACAAAATGGAAGACATTGTGCCATACAAGGTAAATGTAATATGAATGCTCTTAACTGTTAAAAATGTTTGTAATATAAGATCTAATAAAACTTTTACAATATTTAAGCGCGCATTATTAATCTAAAAAATTACATATTCATATCATTCAGGTTTTTGGCTCACACATACACACATACATATGCATGTATTATATATATATATATATATATATATATATATATATATATATATATATATATACATATATATTAATTAGTGTGGTTGTATTGGAAATGAAATACATTGAGACAGGTGTAATTGAAAAAACTAGTATTTTACGAGAATATAAACACATACTATAACAGGTTGTCCCTTTTATTTCCTATCCTTTCATTTACATATCAAGGGAATCACCTCATTTTATCTTATGTAGTATTTTTGTATATAAAGTTCTAACATGATATGTTGAGATGTCTACGATCTAATTTTATTTTACTAGATCTGAATTATTTACCCTCAAGTTGGTTTATATTATTTCTATAGAATTTACTTTTTTTATGGAAACTATTTATTCGAGCAATAATTAATTTCACCACTTTAGACATAGCTTTGCTTAAGAGTGTTGGTATACACATCTCAGATGCAACAATGAAATGGGTGCAACTGTTTTTTGTGAATTTTAGGCATCCAATACATATATAGAAGGTTAAGCATTTGCCCTACTAATTCTATCAACAAATCCTTAATTTTAATACAGCAAACATTTCAAGGTTTATTTTTTAACCTTCAACCTTGTCTTTTTTAGTATCGATTATATCTATATTATACTCATATACTTATCATTGAGTAAGTTCTTATTTCCTATACATCACATCTCGTTGTACTACTATTTTAAATGTTATGTCCTTCAATATCTAGTTATTTTGAAGAGTTCCTCGCATGAAACAGCAAGTTCTCTGTTGTTTCTATTTACATATGTTCTATCCACAGTACCGTAACGAGGCTAAACTAGATATAATCGCCTTACATTTTCTAATTTGTCTTGTAAGTTATTACTCCTTGCTTTATTATTCAGCCCATTTCAATAAATTACTCGCATTTTCTTAATTATTTCGTCTTCCTTATATAAACACATTAAAACTATATTATTATTAACTTCAACAAAACTATCATACCCATTATATTTAAATATTTCAACAATGTGTATTGAAAATGGCGATTTACTACATGTTCTTTTAAAATGGTTAATAACATGGATAAAGACTTTTGTACTAGTCCTTTGTAAATTGATACACTTATATGTATATATATATATATACATATATATATATATATATTCATAATATGTATTAATTCAGTAGATTACAAAATTTAAGACAAGTAATATTTAGTAATCATGTTCTTAAAATCAACACTCAACATTTTTATGAAAATATTGTTGAGTGTTGAGTTAAAAGATCAAACAAAAGGGGGGGAAGTGACACATATTAGAACGATCACTTGCTTCTCAGTTATGTGGAAAGTATTTACGGTCATATAAACCACAACAGTTTGTTGCCCGAGGAATAGAAAGGCTGCCGAAAAAGATCACATGGAACCAACGATCAGCTTCTGATCGATACAATCATCCTGCGAAACTGTAAACGAAGAACTACAAACCTTGCCATGCGGTGGGTGGAATATAAGATAACATTTGATATGATCTCTTATTTGTCGATACACACATTCCTGGGGATTTTCGGAATAGTCCCCATCATTCAAACAGTTTTAAAAAATAACATGAATAATTGGAAAACCCATTTATCTTCAGGAGGTGTTGCATTAGGTAAAGTGAACATAAGGAGAGGGATTTTCCAGAGAGATAGTCTTTCCTCGTCGCTTTTTATCATTAGTTTGATCCCAGTGACACTTCTCTGACATAATGTGAATACAGGATATAAACTTGGGGAAGGACTTCCTACAGTCAACCACTTACTCGGCATGGATGACGTTAAGAGTTTTGGAAAGAATGAAGCCCAACCTGATACCCTAATGAACAGGGTTAAATATTTAGTGACGACCTACGAATAGAATTTGGCATAACTAAATGTGGCATTCATTGTAATAAAAAGGTGTAAACTTGTCCATTCAGATTGTCTTGAACTCCCAACAACAGATCTGATAAAAGATGTAGACAGAGAGAAGGGCTACAAATACTTGGGAATTCTACACGCGGATGAGATTAAAAAACAAGGGAATGAAAAACTAGGTCACAGCTGAGCACAACAAAAGAGTAAGGAGTATTCTTAAAGCACACCTCCACAGTCGAAATACAATCTACGTTATCAATGCCAGATCAGTAGCTATCATTCAATATACTGCCGGTATACTTGACTGGAATATAGATGAACTATAATGTTTGGGTACCAACACACGGAAAATGCTTACAATTTCAGGAGCTTTTACAAAGAAAGGAGATGAAGATCGATTGTATCTACCTAGAAGAAAAGAAGGTCGAGGTCTACTTAGTGTTGAAGATGTTGTGAATATAGAAGAAGATTTTCTATATAAATATATTTCTGAAAGTAATGAGATTCCTCTTCAGGGAGTGAAAAGAGAGGAAACTAAGAACTAGGGGGAAAGAATCAAAGGTTACAAGAGAGAGAATTAAAATTATTTGAAAAGAAACTACACAGTGTATTCTTTAAGAATATTGCATTTAGAGATAAAGACAGTTAGACTTGGTTATCAGGGGTTATCTCAACATATCTACTGAGAGCACCTTAATGGCAGCCCAGGAACTAGCTACCCGCACTAGGTCCATCAAACATTACATTGATAAAACTGCAAAATCACCGATATGCTGATTGTGTAATGAAGGGAAGAAACCTTAGCGTATGTGGCTAGCACAACACCAGTATAAAACATGGAGACACGACAGAGTCGCTCAGGTACTACACTGGAATATATGCACACTTTATGAATTGAACCACAATGAGAAGTGGTATGAGCATAAGCCAAAAGTTGTACACGAGAACGACAATATCAAACTACTTTTGGACATGTGCATACAGACTGATAAGGTTCTTGAACATTAAGAACCCGACTTAATCTTTCTAAACAAACACAAGAGTGATTGCTTACTCATCGATATAGCCTGCCCCTTCACTACCAGAGTTCAGGAGAAAAACACGGGAACATAAATAAATGTCAATATCTAAAGTGGGAATAAGTTAGACTATAGAAATAAAAAGAAGTAAATGTGATTCCCGTTGTAATTGGAACGCTTAAATAGCTTAAAAAGATGAACGAGACAATTTCTTTTTCAATTCTGGAAAAGGCTTCTATGTTAGGAACAGCGAAAGTGTTAAGGTAGAGCTTAAAGGTCTAAGCTCATAGGAATTAACTCGATTCCGAAAAAGACAACTCCAACTAAACACATTCGCAAGTTAACACTACTATGACATAATAATAATAATAATAATAATAATAATAATAATAATAATAATAATAACCCAACTGACGATACGCACAGACTCTAAATGAAAAGAAAGGGGGAAGAGGACTAGTAAGTATAGAGGAGTGTGTAGCAGACTAAAACATAGAGCTGGAGAAGTACATAACCTAACCCACGAAAAGGCTTATCACCGCAGCAAGAGCCACTGTACTAACGAGCAACTCAGAGAGCACCGAAACCAAAAACAATACGACGAGAAAACACAAGTGGGAAGAAAAACAACTACATGGACGCTTCAAAAGACTGACAAGAGCGACACAAACGAAAATAGCTGGTCATGGCTAAGAAAAGAACACTTAAATAGAGAAACGGACTCTTTTTCTGATGGTTGCACTTTAGAATGCGATTATGACTAATTACATTACAGTTAAAATAGATAAACCCCAGGAAAACAGTAAATGCAGACTGTGTGGACAAAGAGACGAAACAGTAAATCATATAATAAGTGAATGTGGCAAATTGGTCCAAACAGAATACAGGAACAGACATGACTGTGTAGGCAAAGCAGTACACCGGGAACTGTGCAAACAATTGAATTTCGAACACGCAGACAAATTGTACAAAATAAGCCAGAAACAGTACTGGATAACGAAAAACACAAAATCATCTGAGATATTGATATACAAACAGACAAGCTCATACAAGCAAGAAGATCGGATATTATAATAATACACCAGAAGGAAAAATCTTGCAAAATCGTAGACTTTGCCGTTCCAGCAGAACACAGAGTGTAGATCAAAGAAACGGAAAAACGAAGCAAACACACGGAACTAGCCAGAGGACTGAAAGGAATATAAAGAATATAGAAAGTCATTATAATACCAATAATTGTAGGAGCACTAGGAACAATCCACAAAAAACTGGAAAAAAAGACTGGAAGAAATTGGAATCAAAGGGATCATTGAAACTATACAAAGGACGGCAATGATCAAGACAACTGCAGTATTAAGGAAAATCCCCGACTGCGGAAACCAATCCGCATAAGCTATGAACGTTAACCAGTCACGTGGAAGTTACAATATGAAGAACACCGCCGCAAGAACCATGTTACAGAAACTGCAAGAATTGTCATAAGCCACCCAACTTAAAAATAATGGCACCGGCATCGACTGACACCACACAAAATAGTCACAGAGAGTCAAAGAAGATGAAAAGACCGAGGAGGATGAGCACGAATCAGACCCTTACTAGAAAAGTGCGCAGAGTACTGGGGCATTGAAGAGGGTTATTGGCACACAAATACATGGGGAGACTAAGGGTTGTTGCAACCAGAAATCGATGATAGTCGGCTGTTCCGATACCGTAAGATCATTTGCGGTGGTGATCGAAAAGAGGTTGAGATTACTGGAAATCTGGGGACCATTGTTATCACCCAAACTCCATGAAACACCACAGGTGGTTGTTGTTGTTGAACAATCACTAACGATGACTTGTGTGATAACTCCCCGTGAGTACAAATAATAATAATATTAATAATAATAATAATACTAATAATGATAATAATAGTCATAAATAATAAAGATAATAATGTATATGGTCTATTTTAATTGAAAATTCATTAGTTTAAAATGTACAAGAATTAGAACAGTAATTATTGAAACCATTATTTTGATAATAAGGTATACTTAAACAAAAGATACAGTAGATTCAATTATGTCTTTTATTAAAGTAGAGTTATTATTTAATAGAAACAGTGTTAAAGGGAGAAAATGTATCACGGTCCGCATACTTACTTAATCAATATAGAGCAGACTCGTAAGTCATTATTTGTATTTTAGATAAAATATTTTACAGTATTTCATTTTGTTATTAACTTTTTTCAGTGTATTAAGAAAATTATAGATATTGCACAAACATATATTATTACATGTATTTACCGCATTAGTTTTCTTTACTGCTTGGTATTAATCTTACCGGCTAATACGTCCAAGTTACAACCGGTTTTCATTTTACCGGCTAATAAATCCAAGTTTTAACCGGTTTGAATTTTACCGGTGAATACTTCCAAGTTACAACCGGTGTTTATTTTACCGGCTAATACATCCAAGTTACAAGCGGTTTTAATTTTACCGGTTAATAAGTCCAAGATACAACCAGTTTTCATTTTATCGTCTTATAAGTCCAAGTTACAGCCGGTTTTAATTTTACCGGCTAATAAGTCAAAGCTGGGGCATCATCCACTAGTCTCTCCCTCTTAGACAAGGTACAAACAAGAGTGGTAAACTTAATAGGTATCTCACTATCCACCATGCCCCAGTCCCTGTCCCATCGCGGCAATGTAGCTTTGTTGTGCCTGTTTTACAAGTACTTCAATGGATTGTGGCCTTATGAACTTGGTGCTCTGGTGCCCACTCGACGTAAATTCACTAGACACACCAGCCAATCTGCCAAATCCCATCTCTTCATTGTGAAGGCTCTCAAATGCCGAAGAGCTTTCCGCTTCAAAAGCTTCTTTTTCGCGCTGCTGAACTCTGAAACTCCCTCCCTGCTCCTGGTTTTCCTGACGGTACTGACCTGCAGAAATGTTAAACTAATGTAAACAGACATCTCGCTGCACAGCCCCCAATTTAGGTTAACAACCCCCCCGCCCAAATTGTCACCCTTTTTCACAGTATCCCGTTACGTCTACAGTGCAGCGTGGGTTAATTTGATGGGACGTTCGAAAGACGTTTTCATATGTATTCTATATAATTACTACAATTTAATTTCTTCTAGTCCCGCACGTGGACTTTTCGAAATCAGTTAAAAAAGTAGTAGTAGCCAAAAATCACAACACTGCGTTAACAATGATATGTCTTTTCCTCCTCACAGCACACGATCCGATATTAATATTTGTATCTTTTTTGTTAAGTTATAAATAAACAATGTCGCCATACATGCTACTTATGGATGTCTGACCCTATCACAGACCTTACACTATTACTGGTAAACTTGCAAATACAAAATTTATACCAGCATTGTATTTATTGTAAAATTATACTCGGGAAAACTTTTGTTCAATTAAATCCCGGGCAGAAAAAAGAACATACTTATTTCATATTAAATTTAAAAAACATTTTTTTTTAACATAGTTTACCCCAAACAACCCATTGTAGACGTAAGGGGCTACTGAGAAAAAGGGGATAGTTTTTGATGAGGGGTCAACCTAAATTGGGAGCTGTGCCGGGAGATGTCTGTTTACATTAGTTTTAAATTTCTGGATGTCAGTATCGTCAGGGAAACAGAGAGCAGGGACGGAGTTACAAACCCCAGCAGCACGAGGAAAGAAGCTTTTGGAGTAGAAAACTTTTCGGCATCTGGGGACTTCGACAATGAATAAATGAGATTTGGCAGATTGCCGGGTTGGTCTAGTGAATGTATGTCGTGGGGGCACCAGAGCAGCAAGTTCATCAGAGCAGAATCCATTGAAGTACTTGTAAAACCGACACAAGGATGCTACATTGCGGCGGTGGGATAGGGGCTGGAGCTTGGTGGATAGTGAGGGACCTAGAAAGTTGGCGACTCTTTTTGGGCCTTGTCTAAGACGGAGATACTAGTGCATTATTCACCAGCCCATGTGTGGCAACAATACTCCATGCATGGGCGGATGGTGGCTTTGTAGAGTTACAGGATAATGTCAGCTGTTAGAAGTTGACTAGCACATTAGCAGGAGCCCACCTTCTTTGCAGCAGGCTTGCAATGTCTTCAATGTATTTGTTCCAATTCATGTTATCTGTGAACGTTAGGCCGAGGAGTTTGACGAGAGTAGAGCGTGGTGTCGTCAGCAAAACATTCCTATCGCAGTTTCAATTTCATCAGGGAGATCATTTATTAAAATCAGGAACAGTGGAGGTCCTAGGATGGATCCTTGAGGTACACCAGTATTTATGTCATGTTGCTTAGATAAACGGTCATCGAGGACAACCTGGATCTGTCTTTTTGTTAGTAAGGATTTAATTATATTTAATATTTATCCAGTAATACCATATGAATGCAGTTTAAGGAGAAGCCCTTCATACCAGACCTTGTCAAAGACCTTGGATATATCATGCGCTACAATCCTAGCTTCATCTGCCTTGTCCAGTGTATGATATATGCGTTCAGCGATGACCGTTAAGATATCTGCGGTAGATCGTGCTTGTCTAAATCCGTATTGATGATTAGAAAGAAGTTTAGCATTAACGAGGTGCCAGACTATAGCAAGATTGATTAATAATTAAATGATTTTAGCAAATATCGGGAGTAGACTGATTGGGCTGTAGTTAAGAAACATTTGTTGTATAGTTTGGAGAGGACAGGGGCCAGTTCAGCAGATCATTTCTTTATTACTATTACTGGTATAAGATCAGCCCCACACGCTTTGGAGGTTTCAAGGTTTTTTCTGATGACTTTGACCTGAGATGGGGTGATGACCAGGTACTCAAGTGTGGCTTCAGTCCGCAATGGGAATTTAGGGAGGGGGTGGTTTGCCGAGTGCAAGGTGGAGTTTTAGGCGAAATGCTTTACCAGTAGTTCAGCTTCATCAGTTGCCGTGCAAACAACATCGTAGTGATTTGATAGCGGGGTGATCGTCGATGTCCCATTGTTCATCACACTATTGTAGATTTTCCAGAAATCACGAGTTTCTGTGTCTGGATGCGTTTTTTCGTTATCTCTGTATACTTTTCCTTTGCTTAATCTATCACTACTTGGCAATCATTTCTTGCCTCTACAAATGTTTATTTGTTCGCAGTTGACTTATGGCGGCCGAATTTTTTGAATGCCTTCTGCCTTTCAGCAATAGCAGCTGCACATTCTAAGGTGAACCATTGGGAGAGTGGGGTTTGCTGAAGAATTTTCGCGTGGGGACATAAGCATCAGTGCCCGCTTTTACCCATTCGGTTTGCTTGTTTGTACAATGATCATCAGGAGTGAGAAGGTTTAACGCCATGGGGCATCGCTGATGTGATCCCTGAGGGATTCAAAATCAGCTTGCTCATAGTTTCTCGTCGTTTTGAGCAGCGGTTCTTCAGCGTTTAGAAGAGTTTTTAAAGTGATAAGTATGATTACCACAACGTGATCAGAGTTTCCGAGCGGGCTATGGGCATTCTTCACACAAACATCGGGTAGTGAGGTCACGAACAGGTCAGATGGTGAGGCTTGCTGGTCCATACGATCATGAAGGCGGGTCGGAAAAGTGACAGTCTGTGAGAGGTCGTGAGCGTAGGAGAGATTAAACGTTGAGTTCCCAGCTGCATCAGTAACGCTGGAAAATCCCAACCAGTCACGATGATGTGCATTAAAATCCCCAAATACATGTATTTGAGCATTCAAGTCGAGTGAGAGTGATCTATCTAAGCTTTCAAAGACAGAGTCAAGCAGGGTGCAGTCCTGGGTCGAAGGAGAACGGTATGAGAAATATAAGTAACTAACGATGTAATGTAGGGTCAATCTAAATCACATGTACTCTTGGTCATCTGAGTCTTCGATTATTAGTTTATAACATCTAAACATATTGCTACATTTGTATTCCTTCGAGATATCAAGTTGAAAAACGAACAACTGTTATTGGGGATTATTATAACCTTCAACTTCTAACTTTTGTAACCTTATAATTTCCAATGAGCATGCATAACATTAGGATAAACAAAGTAAAACGTCTCATCTGTGTCTATTGTTTTTAGACACGAACGAAGGCGTCACAATGTTATTACCACACAGTAAACACAACATAAATACTAGTATTGGGTTCCTCGTAAAATCTTAATCTAAAAAAGTTCCGCTTAATCTTTTTAATTAATTCTCTGTACAGACACACAGGTATACACACATAATAAATACTAAATATATAGTATTGATTTATTCTACGTTGATTGCGTTCGAGAATTTATAAATTCTGACATATTTTTAGTTATTCTTCTTGCATAAATAAACATCAATTCATTTAGATTTAGTTTAGTTTAGTTGATATTTTTGTTTTCATAGACTTGATGACGTAAGTAATTAAATACATCATAATTTTAACTTGGTGTACAATATAATAAACGCACCGGTGGTGGATAACATTGTATTGATGTAATATTTACAGTCACCGGGATTAAATGTATACCAGACAACGTTGCAAGATTAGATAGTATTGTTTCAAGAAAAATGTCAGTTTATCACTACTTTGAAATTTAAATGTGACTTGTGTGTGTGGATCAACGGCCCGCGTCGCCATATGCCATTAAGCTATGCAACATTTATCTCTACTGACTCTTGTGAACTCGTTGTCCGGATGCAACAACCGATGCGGGTCATTTGACAAACGCTTGAACAAGTTCCAGCGATTTGTAGAATGCGGTAAAATTACGAGCACTGGTCGGCGTGGTTTTGACGGCCAGCGTCACTCGACCGTGTTTTACGAGGAAAACGATTGCTTTCCCGAAAACAAAGAACTCTAACATCCAATATTAGATTATAGAGTTATTTGCTTGATTTGGTTAATTTATACCGTCGCTGCTTGGAATACGGTGTTTCGTCAATACAATTTATTATTCAATAGAAATTCGACTATTTTCCTTTTTTTTC
Organism: Sepiola atlantica; assembly: GCA_963556195.1. Lineage (NCBI taxonomy): Eukaryota > Metazoa > Mollusca > Cephalopoda > Sepiida > Sepiolidae > Sepiola > Sepiola atlantica. The sequence goes on from OY744522.1 coordinate 5,491,910, forward strand.
TTTCTTTTTTGTTAAAAATAAAACAGATATTTTATGCACACAGTATATTTACCCATTGAGACATTAACACTCAAAATTACGCATGTAAATAGGAAAGGCGAATCTAATTCTTCGGAGTAACGTTTGTATTTTTAATCATCTGCATTCATTATATCATTCACGGTGTGAACATTTATTTTTAGTGTTCACCACTCTCATATGAAAGGCCCCACCTAACCATCTCTTGAATTATAACGCCCGCCTACGTGGATAATACATAATTCTAATTATTTAAATCGTGCAACGCTTCGCAGCTGAAAATACTAAACTACGCTCATCCCCTAGTTTAAACAAGACTCAGAAGAATATGACACCCATACGAAAGTAAAATGAGATAAACGAAAAACGTTAAAGTTATGAGAAAAATAATATCAACAATGTTAAAAAAATTAAATCAGTAAATGTTAGGAATAATAATAATAATATGGTAAAAAGGTTGTATTTGGAGATCAGAAATTGTGCGGAAATGTATTTATAGACAATTACAATGTTTGGCAATTGTCGTAGAAGATAAACAGCTAATATATTTTCAAAAAACGTAACATGTTATACAACACACATTATGGTTAGAATGATCGAACGTATTATGGAAAATCACTTCTATAATATTTGGATCATTCTAATCATTTCAGTCGCGCTAAGGTGTCCTAAGAACATCAATAAACTGACTGTGGGGCGTACGCCTCGCATTAAAAGCCACTGTTCTATACAGCACAAACCCAGCATAACATTACTACATCGTGCGAACATAAGGTGTTATATTTCGTAATCTAAGTGTTTTCGGCATAATAACGTTAACATAAGTGTTCCTGTAAGATCACCGAAGGTAAGCGACGTTGAGTCATGTCAATACAAGATGGGTAACCATTTGGCAATACTAGGCGCTGTATGCCCTCTCCCTTTACCGAAATATACATGCTGACTGGAGAACGCATGTAATTTGTATCCGCCATAAACTTTCACTTTCAGTGGAAGGCGAAATGCCTGATGCTGAGCGAATACCACAAAATTTGATATTGCCGGTTATTCGATTCGAAATAAACTAAATGAGTTTCATAATAAATGCTATTCTCTATTACTTTACAAGACGATTGGATATCAATCCGAGCCTTGGTTACTTAGTTTCGATATACTCGCGATGTTTAACCACCCTCTTGTCGTGTGCCGCTATATATTGTCACGACATACACATATCTATTGGCATATTGTACAACGTTAAGAAACAAGATTGCACACTATTATTTTTAGCATTCGTGATTCGTATATTTTATTTAAAGTATGCTGTTTTAATTTTACTTTAAATATTTTTGCACCTTAACATATTTACTTTATCCGCTTAGTAATGAAATCGCACAAGAAAAAAAGCCTAATGTTAAACAGCAAGTAAGTTTCGCAAATTTCATAATTATGCGTGTGTCTTTACAAATGTACAGCATTATCTCATAATATTTAAATGCATTACATTTTCAATTTAGCCAAATGTATCACGATCATTTTCAGATCTTCAAGGTATTACGCTGTTTAAGTAAAAGCTAATATAATTATAATCGTAAAATCATGTTCGATGTCTTTGAAATCCTTCTTAAAACTAATAAATCCTTTCTAAAGTTTTGTTTATTTTCCAATTTATCTCGAACTCTACGCCTTATTTCAGCGTTTATTTTCTTTTTACTAATCGTTGAATAAATAGTAAGTATTTAACATTATCAGCACGAAGTTCTGATAATTTAAAGTCGGCGCAGTAATTATTGACTACTGATGCAAACCTTAAATAATCTTAGTCTCCTTTTTTTACCAGGTTTAAACACTTTAGGCTGAAAACCTCTATTAAAAGTGTTACGGTTTCCGCAAAAATCAAATCGATTGTCTTTCGAGGCAAAATGAAATCCACGAACTTAGTATGTTCGGGGTGCATTATTTCCTAAGTAACTGGTAACACATTTTAGAGGCTGTCCAATGTTCGCAATCAAGTCTTCATATCTTCTAAAATACGAAGCAAAAGTCTTTTCGTCCATCAGGGAAATACGTGAAGTTTTCGATGGCACTCCACACAACATTTTGCGAAAAACATTATCGTTTTCGTTACTTTGGCCTCTAAGCGATGTTGTTCTTAAGCTTTAGAAGTATATCTTCTGTCTTTTGTAGTCTTTTGTCGGCTTCTTTCCCTTGTTCTAGAAAAAGCTCCTTAAATCTTTCCCCAGTTTTATGTAGTCTCTCGTCTGCCTCTATTTTATGTTAGAGATGTTGCATCTGCAATTTTAGTTATTCGGCAATCGTTGCTTTAAATTGTTTTATATTTTAATGTGCCCTTTTTGTTAGATTCTTCCTTCAAGAGATCACCACCCCCTAACATTGTAGACACATTCGATCCAGGTAATATAGCTGTAGCGTATGTTGACGAACTTCAACGCTAGGCATGCCAAGCCCGCCCTCAGAAGAGAGCAGATAACAGATCTCGCGACGAATCTTAGGGGCCCGGCCAAGCCATAAACACTTGAAGAGGACCCGCTGTAATTCAAGCAGCGTACCCATCGAGCGTGGGAGCACTGAAAGACGATATAGGATAATAGGATAGATGGGTGAAACACATACTTTCGCTCTCCGTTTTAACGAAAGATTTCTATGGGTCCACAGACTAGCTACGGTCCGTATCCTTTTCAGTACTTCCGACCAATTTTTCTCCAGGTTAAGATCCAGACCAAACCAGACGCTGAGTAGCTTGAAAGGCCCGTCAGTCCAGCTGAAGGGTCCCGTTGGGATACACCTTTCCAGGCATCGATCCGCAAGCCCACCGACTTCCCGCAGTTAATTTTGACCCCTGTTACTGTTTCTTACATTCTGATTTCTCTGTCGACGACACTAATCTCGACACTACTCGTTACAAACACTGTTACCTCGTCGTCATAGGCGGAGTACATTAACGTGGTGCAAGAACCTGTCAAAGCAATTCCAAGTAGGAGCGGATTCAGCCTTAGCCTTTGAAAGAAAATGTTCCAACATAACCACATACAGCATCGGTGAAAAGGGGCAACCTTGACGAATAGATCTTAATGGGCTTAAATTTCAAACCATTCCCCCCTACCAACGCAAATCGGAATCTCCCGCTGTCTGAGAAGTATCCATGAACTGCTCGATAACTTAGCAAGCTCAGTGTGGCTATTGGGCACATAAACTCCGATTAATCGAAATGTGTTAACGTTTATGGTAACATCCAGAACGCAAAGCCTTCCCTCCGAATCATTGAAGCATGGGGCAATCGACGCATCTAAAGTGCGCTGTAGCAACCCTGAAAATTCCCTTCAAGCGAGAATCGAAGTACGCTGAATAGACACGAAAATCCATATTTAGCGCACCCAAATAATCACTTGGAATTAAGTGGGTCTCCTGAATACAGCATATATCCACTCCAAGCTGCTTAAGATCCTCTTGAACTTGAATTTTGCGAGAACTGGCCCTCAGTCCACGGACATTCACACTAGCTTGAAGGTAGTTGCATTGTGATATCTTAGAGTTGGGTTTCGGAAACGAACATTGAGATTGTCAAGGTATCGACAGCATTTCCCATGGAATAAGTGCCCATCTAAGTGTTTACAAGGCTATCCTGGGACAAACCGCCGACAGCAAGGGGGAATACTAATTTTACAGTCCTATATAGGGAGGAGTGTAGAGGTTGTGCGACCCTCTTTTGCCATGATTTTCTAAAATTTCGCAAATTTATGGTTTTACACATGGCCACCGGTGGATTGATGGCGAAAGTAATATTGGCTTCTTCAAGCATTCGTCAAACTGGTTTAGCATCGTCTCGAGGTCTAACAACAGTTAATAATCGGGGGTCATTGGAGAAGTTGTAGGGGCTCACTACCGATTTCTTCCACCTCAGTAAAACCCAGCATATTTCTTAGGTTCGTCAGATGATGTCCCTAGATACTCACCACTACTTCGGCTGAAATCCGACAAATATCTTCTCCGGGCAAAAAGGTAACGTTTCGTATTCTTATCTTTAGGGGGTCAAGCTTCTCACTCATTTGGGGCCGTGGAGGGAGGGTGAGGTCTGTTAGAGGTGTGTATAACAAGTGAAAAGCGAATGCTTCTAGTATGTATTGAGAACGGACGAGTTCAAATATTCATCATAGGTACGGCACCATAACAGTTATGAAGTATAGTCCTCGATTGACAAAAGCGGCCCTTTCTCAAGATAGGAGGAGGTATCTGATTTCCTTACAAAGGCTCATTAGCAAACGAGCTGGAGTTAACATGGGAAGCTGATCTATTTCTAAATGATGGAACTCTGAATGTTGAAGACACTGTTAGCAATGGTCAATAAATCAATCGCCATGATAAAAAAGATAACGAACTGAAGGAGATAATAATACCTGACAGAAAGCAAACACATAACAATTGGCAGCCCCGCCTGAAAACCAGGTCCTATGCAAATACGTATATGCCAGTCTGTGTGTTCGCGCATACTCACTGATACGAAGCATGCCATAATGTCTAGTTTAAATTGAAAAGTTAAGCTCCATAAAGAGAAGCGATTCTGAACGTGTATACAATAATCATGCTCAATAGAGGTGGAATGCTCAGGAATCAAGCAATACACCTATCCGAGAGGAAGACGCTCTGCCTGGTAGGATTACGTTTTAATACTTGACAGATTTACTTTTAAAACTCCTCCGAAGGGTAGAGGGTAAACTATTAAATAAGTCGAAGTCGACTGTTTACTGATGTTACGTTATGCTTTTATAGATGTGTATTTGTTGTCATACAATACTACAGGCAAGCACAGTCAACATTTGCGAAACGTGATATTGTAAAGTTCTCATTTTAATGCTTAGTCTAAGTTGTGTATATTGTCTCTTATAAAGGGTTTCTCTAAGTATATATTGATAAATATATTCCCGATTATTTATAATCACAGTTAAGGGGATGTACTTGCATAGACCCTTTCATTGTTAGAAAGAAAATAACTAGAATAGTTTATTTTGATCGTTCTGTAGTAGGTTGCTCTTTTATTTTATAAAGAACAATACAAATATAAAAACGCCCCCTTTTACTTTCAAGAGGCAATTGATACAACCTGTAAGCTTGCCTATGCGCAGACTCTTTAGTAAATCTAAAGTTTCGCCATCGTCAATTGAACCTCTTTTAAACCGGTCTTGCTTTTGTCACGTGACAATTAAAACTCGATGACGACTGGACAAAATGTCCGGATGAGAAGAGAAAAAACTGATATTATTTTTGATTTTACTTACTTGTAAACTAGATGCACACCCATGGTCTCGAAGTCAAGTCTACCCTACTATTCATTATATAGCAGGTTGTCATTTTTTTAAGAAATATTAGCGAACGTGACAAAGTAGCCCCGATAGAGCTTGAACTCGGTCAGACTAGCACACAGGAAGCCGCTGTTTGAACAAAATCAGCCGATTTTCACAATCAAAAGGATTGGAAAATCGATAAAGAAATATAAAAAGAACGATATAATGATATAACATAGAAGTAAAATAGGGATATTTAAAATAACGAAACGGTGTATCTTATTTAATACATACAATAAACCGAAAGGGAGAATCACAAATGAAAAATGGGTATCACGTTAACGCCGACAAATTAAGGAAGATAGAAGGAAATGATACAAGAGACATAGTGGAGTATAGTAGGAAACATATATTGACAGAGGGCGCAAGCAATGTCAAAATAACAACACTTTGAAATGAGAAAAGAAAAATACCTTTTAAGGATCGACTACTGAATATATTCCACAAAACATATATGTGTTAAAAAATGAGCGAACCAGAGAGAAGTCGGCAAACGTGTGTAACGTATGTTTTAAATATAGTTATTTAAGGATAGATAGAGAGATATGTCACTATAAATCAAGACTATAACTTTTCACCCTTAACATTTTCGCTTTGCTAATCTATATTATATCTAATATTCAATTACCTTATCGTAAATTGTCCTGTCACCTTACCATAAATAGCCCAAAACGTAATTAACCCCAGGAGACCATTTATATGTTTTCTCTCGCCTGGCTGCTCTGCGAAAATCAGTTGTCTTCATGTAATTAATAAAATTGTGACTCACAAAATCGATGGCGGCCATTTTATTGGTTTCGATGTAGAACGCAATTTACACTAGAGTCGTGACTGAACTTTCATGGAAATATGCGGACAAATATCACTAAGCTTATGCGATAACCTATTTTATTATCAAACACAGAAAATCATATGAGACGTCATGTTTTCGCAGATCACGTTTCGTAAAAAGCAGTATATCGACGGACACATCCGGGTCTTTATAAAGAACATCCGGGCGTTTACAGGGCACATTTGGGCGCTCACAGGTCCACGAGTCATCCATTGGACAGCACTTATATGATAATAAAAAGTGCGGTGAGGCTTACTCCGATGGATGTGTTCGCATTGTACACAAGGCCCGTTATCAATCTCCCTGTTTTTTTGTGTGTTTTCGTTCTCTCCACGTTACTCTTTTCCCCGTTTTTTTAAAGCGATATTCGTCGACGTTTCCGTTGACAATGTGTCGGTTGAAATGTACCTTGGGATTTAGTCGATCTTTTTATTCTTTTTAAAAGTGTTTAATCGAATGTCTTCCGACGATTAAATTACTACAAATTTCCTCTCTTTTTTGTTCTTGTGATATTGTCCTCGACACGCGATGACTCCGATTATCCTATTTAAAACTTTGCTATAAATATATATATACATATACATACATATATATATATATATATATATATATATATATATATATATATATGTATATATATATATATATATATATATATATTAAAATATAATGTATTTTTATGTAATTATCTTCATTGGTGATTGTAGCGTTCGTTGTTATTTTGCTTACTATTATTTCGATTGTCTCACTTCCCTATGTGATTAGGATGCAGAGAATTGCATTTTTCGTCGCCCTTAACTTTATAGGACGTATATTTCCGTTAATATATATTTTTATTTATTTTATACGTACATAAAAGTAATCCATGGACAGGTGTTTCTGGCTCACAGCCGTCATCAGCATGGCTAACTTAGACAGAGATCGAACCGTCGATATTGATGTCTGTAGTCCAGCGTTCTACCACTGGACGAAGACGCTCTGTCTAGAAATATGTAAGATTTTTATCACCTAAATATTTAATGTATTTTTATGTAATTATTTTTATTGGTGATTGCTACACTCACCAATCACCGTTGTTATTTTGCTTACTATTATTTCGATTGTCTCACTTTTCTTAAGTATATATATATATATATATATATATATATATATATATATATATACATATATATATATATGTATGTAAATATTTATGTATATATATATTTCCTTCTTCCCTTTCTCCGACCTTTTCTCCTCTCCACTTTCCCTCCTAACTGATTTCTCATTCGCCAGACGTGGGATTTGAAAACGTTGTAATTTGAATTTCCGTCTTTCATAGACGATTTAAATAAGTTAGGGTAAGGCGGTTGGTGGGATACCTAGAAAAACTGACCTGATTATGATACACTAACTTCCTTCCCCCTAAATCATACAATTTCCATCTCTAGTAGATATATATGTATTACTCTCTTTCCCCTCACTATATTGCCGTCTGTTATAAATCGTGCAATCTCTCTCTCTCTCTCTTTCTCTCTTCTATATATATATATATATATATATATATATATATATATATATGTATATGTATATTACATATGTTGTTACTCTCTACCCCCCTTAATATACGTCTTAAATAGTTCGCTCTCTTCATATGTGTATTGAATAATGAGTGTGGGTTTGACTTTTTTCATTTTTAAAAATGAAATTGTCTCGCTTGGATGCTTGAATAAGGCCGGAGGGTCGAAATAAATTATTGCACCGGCAATTGTGTTATTCTGTGTTACTTTATTATTATTATTATTATTATTATTATTATTATTATTATTATTATTATTATTATTATTATAATATATATATATATATATAATAATAATAAAAACTGAAGCTCAATATACTGCATAAAGCATTAATATTATAATATAAAATGAAGTAATAAAATAAGGTGTCAATCAAATTTTGCTTGAACTTTGAATTCTAATAAAATTTGATTGACACCTTATTTTATTACTTCATTTTATATTATAATATATATATATATATATAATAATAATAATCAGCATTTTTAGATAGCCAAAATCTATCTAACAATCACGTTGAGAAAATCTTATTAATGAACAACTAGTATAAGGAAAATAAGAAGGCGAATATTGATGTAACTAACACTTCTAACGAGTAATTCGGCCTACTTGAAATATATACAACATTTTTAACTCAATTTCTTAAAAAATGTTTTCATTCGCAGTCGTCGGAAGAATTTTAAAATGCCCCCTATTCTCCAAATTACATCCTAATATTTATTTTTTTATCTACGGTTTAACTGAAAATAATTATATTGGATTTACTACATTTTGAATATTTCTAATGCAGTCTCCACGAAATCTCTTTTTCTATCTTTAAATCTTTCGTCACCGGGCACATTACCACCGGACATTTATCCAACTTGACATATTCTATATTTGTATGCACACAGGTTTACATTACTTTATATTGGTTCTTAATTTTTTTTCAAATTTGTAATATTGGCTATTCCCCTGCCAACTTATCCATCTATGTAATTCCTCTCATGATAAGATTTTAATCTCTGAAACGCATTAATCAATGAAAAATAAACATTTTTTATCGAGTACACCTTGCATTGAACAATCGAAGAGAGTGTTTAACGTAAGGTTAGTCCCGTTACATGATTAAGACAACATTATGATGAGTGTTATTGTTACAAAACATGTTATGAATGTATATCTTTTGCTTACTAAAAATAAAGTTTGCTTTGTATTGATGTATTTGTATGTATATGATTCGATATTAAACAAAAAACCCGATCAATATTAATTTTAGAATATATCCACTAGACGTAAGACGTCACAGTGAATGGTACAATTACTTAAATTCAGTTCATGTAAAGGTTTTAGAAGCTCTTTTTTGTGAAAAGTCAGAAGGTGTACCAATAATATTAGATATCAATTCATAAATATTCCCCGAATTTCACTTTCGGTGTAGTATTTTGAAGTATTTTAGTTGGCATAATATTTGAAACATTTCTCAATTGTATTGACTTTGATCTATATGAATTTAAATTAGAGGAAACCTGCTTAATTGATGTCACATTTTTATACAAAGCCAATCTGAAATATTTAAATTTTGAAATAATATTAAAATAAAAACTTTAAAATACTACAAAGAAACTGAAATTTAAGAAATATATGTTAATTAATGTCTTATACCTATTGTAAAACTGTGGCAAAAATCGGGTTTCCACACCCTCTAGGTCCCTTTTTTTCTGAAACTAAATCAAATTAGATATAGATCCTTTTAATCACTTTCCAGCTGCGTTCGAAAATTCATAATGCTACTTTAGGAGTGAATCCTCTTCATAGAAATATATAAACATATACACACATCTACTTTTATATATACATATATATATACATATATTTTATATATATATATATATGTCTGTGTGCACACATACATATTATGCAACTGTAGGTGTCTATACTTTCGCCTATGAAATGCCTTCCATTGTCTATTACTCATTCGTAATATAATCAGCAATTTCATCTGATAAGATTATTCATATCGAAACAATTGTAATTGAAAAGTGAATGAAATTGTATAGGATCATTATTACTTTTATGAATACTATTCTTATGAATAGATCTAATATATGAATAAGGCAGATAACCTGCTTAAATACCTATATTCGATAAGAAACCATAGCACCTCACTTTTTATCTTGTGACTATACCAACTATAATCAGGCGTTTCCTATCAATGCTGTATGTGTGTGTTTTTCTTACGATAAAATACCCTCATGAGTTCTGCCACGCATTTATAATCTATTATTTAAACTGACAAATTATTTCTTGTTACATAATCAGATTCCTCTTATTAAATTTGCACTGTGCCATTTTATAAGCTCCATACATAATAGCTACGCCTACATTTCAATTGTCGAAGGAAATATTGAACTCAGTATTTAAGAATTATAACTTCGAGTCTTTGCTGTGTCTATGACGTTGACAGCTTCATAGCATGCTGCATTGTTGGTTGTTATTTCTCATTGATCGTCTTTGCGTTTCCAACGTGATCTTTCACGTAGTTGGTCGTCACCATTTCGTCTTCTTCATTAGATCACGTGTTTTCGGATGATGAATGAACATCCATCTTATTGAATATTTCTAATTTCGTCCTTTATTTCTCGGATCTTTCATTATCATTTCCTGATTTCAGCGACAAAACTACTGCTGCGATTATTATGAATCGCCGTCTTTATATTACATTGATGAATATTTAAAAATGCACTCCTTTTTTAACATGTCATATTGCACGCATCAATTATCACAGCGTTAAAATGTTGACTGTTTACATAAGAATACCAAGTTACTTCATATAATCCGGATAGTTCCGGAATCAGCAGTGTTCCCTTCCCAATCGTTTAACCCGAGTGATGGAAACGACCATATATGGCCACCCGTCTCGGTTTTGGCATCATGCTTGCGGTGAGAGATTTCTGGTAGGATAATTACTCATGGTCGCAGTTCATCAAGAAGTAAAGAAAATAATAAATATTTATTTCTTAAGGACCTATGTATTGTTACTCATGTGGCAGTATCAATTGACCATCGTTCAATTGTTTTCATCGAACTATTACAAAACTCCTAAAACCAGGAAACACGAAAGCCAACCTAGTTATTGAAATAAGCCTCACCGGCAGATGTTAGTTGATATACTTCCGGAATCCTAATAGCCAAATGACATATGATTGATAAATAACTTGTTTATAATCAATAGTAGATCATTTCCAAATAGGTCAGTGCACGTATTAAGTGTATGTCTTTAATATTATTCTAATAGCTAAGCCATCGTCATTTTCTCTATAGACAATCAACGTTGAATCTAGTGAACCCGAGTTGAACGCACACACACGAAGTGTAGCTTGTTTGAAATCAAGAGAGATACATATATACGAATGCACACACAGAATAATACACTAAAAATAGCTTTGAAGGCAAGATGACAAATGCGACACATCTGCTCTTTCAGGCTATAACAGTAATTATGAAGACTGCTAATGTGTCATAAGCTTTCTGTATATAAAGTGTTATAGAATGAACACAGTTGTGTGTAGTCTAGAGTCGACAGATAGAGAGTGGCATGAAGGTTAGCAGATATGGATATTCTATGAAAAAGCACGGCAATAGTTTTCACTATATAGCATGCAAGAAGTAGATATTTTCTTATATTTCATGCATTTTGCGATGATAGTTATACATGCTTTATGAATGTTTATATATGTATATTTGGTTATTAGCGCCCACTTATTTAATGCAAAATCTAAATATATACTTACAAATACTAATTTCAGAACTTGGTTGATATTCAATCATGTGCCCCCATATCTGTAAATAAATACAACAACATTACTGAAATAATAATTGTCAGTTGTTTTATTGACATACATGCAATGAGGCATTTTATGCAAAGCCTTATTGCCTTTATATTGAATTTTATACCCGCCCCTAAGAAAAAATACGTATTGAGTAACATGTCTTTAATATAGCTTTTCTGACAAATTATATATTGCGAATTATTATTTGATAATTATATTAGAAAAATTAATGCCTGTAGCATAAGACTGACTTCAATATATTGTACACCCTGATTGCAACAGTAATTATAATTAACTACCTATTTTACAAAACAATCACCAGTTGTAATCTCAGCAATACATGGAAATGTAGAACTCTATATGGGTTTCAAAGTATCTCTATACATCCTGGTTAAATGTGCTCTAATATTTGTTCGATCGGTCATTGGAAGTGTACACTCCTAGGTATGACATCTTCACACGCTAGGGAGCAGGTTATTTCCAATCGCCAGAGGCTCCCTTACCGGTCAAAGTAGACTGGTCCGTCTTCGACTTATTTGTACACGGTATGTGTTGTAAAACCAGGGGGGCTGGGGTTTCCCCATCATCCGGCAATGGGCAATGTCTTACTGCAGTGAGAAGCAAGTACATATCGAGTCCCAATTACTTATTGCAATGATCAGACGGACGCATATGTTTCCTCAAGGAATTGAACGAGGTGTATATGATAATATTTTGTGAGCACAAACTAACACTTTTAACAAAATGGTAACATCGTAATCGAATATATGATAATGTGAGACAGTCGTATATGTATCTGTTTATCGTATCAGTTTATGTTCCTACTATATTTACATTATGATAATACGAACTTTGATATCAATGTATACTAACTTATTCTCCTCTGTACGTGTGGGGCATGTGAATTACATACGTATATCACCACATATATAAATGCCTATTAACTATAAAGATTCTAAAAAGTCGAGAAAATTTCGATGATTCAAAGGAAGAATTCCCGCAAGCGAACCTGTTTTGAACTCATAACTTCAGTCATGTAATGTCTAATTTCACACAGTTACAATCAAGCTTGACATAATGTTGACGTGCTGATACATACACTTGATTCTGTTCGCTTACATATTTATTCGCACAATCATTCATAATCCATAAGTCGATTAATTCTTGTGAAATACACTAGTCTATTATAATTGTTTTGTTATTATTTGTATCATTACAGTTAGACTGTTTGCACTTTTTTGCTATACTTTTGTATTGAGCCAATTTACATGTTGTTATGGGTTGAAGCCAATTAATATAAATGCTAAAAACCATTGCAAACATATTAAATCATCCTAATTTGAGACGCACTGCCCATCGGGGTCTTATGACCGTCGCATTTATAAACCGTACTTTGAACTTTCGATAATGGATTACGTATCTTTAGATTATAAGATTGCGATCGACCATACACCTTCATACGCACACCAACAACTCGTCATTAATACTTTGATTGACATTTTAGAAAATAGTCGCGCATTTTCACGTAGGTTTTCTTGCCAAATTCTATATGAAAACCAGGAAGAACAATCATCGCCGTTTACTTCTTATCTGTATATATATATATATATATATATATATATATATATATATATATATATGTGTGTGTGTGTGTGTGTACATACATACATAGATATATATGTATATATATACATACATATATATACATATGTATATATGTATATATATATGTACATATGTCATAATATATACACATGTGTATACATAATAAATGCTTGTCTGTTTATTTGTTAACACTTTCTTGAGGTTTCGGAACTCTCTCTCTATTTAGGGATGCAACTTTCTGTTCATGAGTTTAATAACCAGTGCGAGACTTATTAAATTCGAGACTCTATTGCACCCTGTACAACGTGGGTAGACTTGTGGTTGGTGGACCAGCCTAGATATGACATTAATACTCCATGAATAGACAGGTGGATAGTAGCTTTGTAGCGATGTGAGAATTTTCTAGCACAGTAGAAGGAGCTCATTTTATTTGCACCAGTTTTGTTACCTGTAATGGTTAAGTCAAAGAGTTTGAATGTTAGTCTCTCGGGTAGGGAACAATTAACCATATAAGTTAGTAGATGCAAACGTTTCTTATAATTGATAAAATGAAGGAACCTTATATTAGTTGTATTAGATGTAAACATACATTTATGTCCCAATTCAACTACAGACTGGGTATCATTTTCGAAGGATCCAGCAATTGCCTTGGACATTGGATATGCTTGCGTTTCTTTTACCCACATGTTGAGAATTGAGCGTCGTGTGATTAGCAAATATACCAATCTCTGACACAATATCATCATGGAGGCTTTTTATTAAAAGTAAGAACACTAAATTTCCAAGATCGACCCATGTGGTACACCTGCATTATTGTCATGTTGTTTGGTGGTGCGATCATCGCGAACAACCGTGGTTAGTCGTGTTACTAGATAGGTTTTACTAATATTTAATATTCGTCCAATAATGCAATAGACATTTATTTTCATGAGAAAACTCATGTCAAACCTTTCCAAAGGCTTTGGATATATCAAGCGTTATCGCCCTAGCATCACTTGCTTTGTCCAGTGTATGGTATCTGTGTTAAGGGATGACCGTTAGGATATCTGCAGTAGAACGTGTTTGCCTGAATCTATACTAGACATCATAACAGTTTTAGCATGAACGAGGTGGCAGGCTATATCTAGATTGCTGAACCATTCAAACAAATTTAGCGAGAACCGGGAGTGATGCGGCAATAATTTTGAACACTAGTGCAACAGAAATATTTTGTTCAGCTATCAAGGAAGCAAGATCTGGCAAGACATTTGTTGTAAATTCTTAGAGGATAGGGACAGGCTGAGCATATAATTATATGTTTGTTAGTATAATTGGTATAAGATCAGGTCCATATGCTTAAGATGTGTCAAAGGTTTTATGATATGTGTTGTGGGGTACAAATCACCCCTATTGGAGAACTGATGGTATCAACCAGTTATAATAAATACCACTGGTGGCAGAGACTCAGAGAGAGATATTCATACCATGTTTTACCGCATGTTATGAACCCGTTCATCTCTTACCACATTAGTGGCGTTCTGTATTGCTTTATGATAAATACATTGTTATCTTTTAACCCTGTCACTATTTGTGGTTTATTTCTGTGTGACCCCTAGCACGGGTCTACAACAATATGATAGAACAATGGACAATTTCGGAGAGAGTGGTTTACGGATTCAAACGTGGAGTTCAAAGCGAATTGCTTAGCAAGTAGTACAGTCTTATCAGTTGCAGTGCAGACAACATAATTGTGGTTGGATAGCAGAAGAATTGTTAAGTGATCATTGTTTACTACATAATAATAGATTTTCTAGAAATAGCGAGTTACTAATTCTGTGACTCAATGCGTTTTCTTATCATCTCAGTAAACCTACTCTTACATGCGGCTATTACACTCTTACAATTATTAATTGATTATATAAATTGTTGTCAATTTGTAGGCGATGTAATTGGCGGAATGCTTGCTACCTCTAAGCACTAACAGCTGCCCATGTTGAAGTGAAGCATTGATGAGAGTCGGTCTTTCTATGGAGCATGCGCTTCAATGTCTGCTGTGACCCATTAAGGTTCCTCATTTGCACACTGATCAACAGGATGAGAACATTTTTTACTTCAAGGGGCGTCTCTGATGTGATATCCGATGGATACGCAATCTGCCCGCTTGAAGTATGTCGTCATTTTCAGTAATAGTTGTTTGGCTTGGGGTCCAGCCTCTCAAGATGATCAGCGTTTCCGATTAGGATATGCCCATCTTTCGTACATTGATGTTAAGAATAGGTTTTAAAGTGAGGATTGCTGATCCTAAGGATCAAGGATGCTGGCCGTGAAATTCACAGTATGTTTAAGTGAGTATGCAATCGGGACACTATGTGTGTTGTTACCAGCTTGGTCTGTATAGCTAGCGAATAAAAAGCAATCATGATTGTTGATATTAAAATCCCCAAATACGTGTATCTAGCGCTCGGATCTGATGAGAGTGATGCATCCATACTAAAGTAAAAAGTGGAGCCATCTAAAGTACTGGATCAAAGTAGAACGGTTGATGAAATATAAGTTACGTATACTGTAAAGATAACCACATTTAGGCTTCACAATCTGATTCTAGACTATGTTTACTTTTACGATACTAATCTCCGTTCATAAATTTATCAAAGCAGAATTGAGTGGGGGTTATAAACTCATGTCAAAGCGATTAGATTGACATAGAAAAATATAGTTTAGTTTCACTTAATGCTAGGATATCCCCAGAGTTTACTATGAGAAAGGATTCTACGTCAGTAGTATTGTTTCTAAGTCCTCGGATTGTTTTTTAATGCAAGGCTCAAGGAATAAGGCGAATTTGTTGTTTTAGGTTTGATTTGGTTGTTTTTTCATAGTGTTATTTAAGTTTCTAAACATAATGTGTTGGACAGAGTGCGTTATTAAACTCACGCAATTAGACTATTAGTAAAGTCTTCATCTATAGGGTTGTAGTCTCGAGAAAACTCAGTATAGATAAGTTCAGGGATCATGTACATGCGCGACATGGAACTATACTTACCCCGATATTATATAATTGTTCATAGAGCTACTGCACTTTGTGCTATCGAAGAATTAGGGTTCATGTACTACAAGTTTGCAACAGTAGCCAAATATTCTGTCGCATATGGGAATGAAGCGCAAACACCTCGGTGTTACTTAATTTACATAAATATATATTAATACCTTACTATATATACATATTAGGAAAAGTATCGATTAAGTCATCTCTTCCGGATGCGTTAGATTGTTTGAATCAGATGTGTTCGTCAGTGAAGGAGAAACGTCACATTAAGTTACACTCAAAGAAATAGGGGTACTGCGGAAAGTTACGGAAATAAAACTAGCCAATGTAATTAGAAAACCGAACTCTCTCTTGAAGAGGGGACTACCTGGTGGGATGGCCACCTAGAACCCAATCGAATAATACTTAGCTCAGACAAGAGGGTCCGTGACCGTGCGAAATATACCGAAGAATCAGATAATGTCAATGACTCTACAGCTGGAACAAATATACCGACAAAAGCTTATTATTTACGTTCATTCTTCTCAAGTCAGATGTCTGACAAGGTAAGTTATACTTGGGTAACCCATCTATTTTGAGAGACACTGTCGGAGACTACAAAAAAGTCAATATGAGAGACTACGGCGCAGGCAGTAAACTGGCGCAACGGATGGGGAAATGCCTGTGATGATATCCTCTTCAGACTATATATAACAATATATCTTTTCAACAAAGCTTTTCAAAGCCAGTAAAATTGAATCAAACAAATGGACACCCTCAGTTAGTAAGTAAGAATGGGACTACACTTTGCTCGTTTCCTGACAGCGTAAATAAGGAGGGGGAAACAGAGTTAAAAGGGGATATCAACAAAAACGGCACCGGAGCGAATATATTTAGCTTATCGTTAATAAACAGGGGGAGATAAACCGAAAGAATGAACAATAAGGATAAGTAGATACCATATAAAATATGTGCGATGGAGGCAAACAGCATGCCATCAGAGAATATGATAGTGGTAACGTAAATTATAGCAAGATATTTTTCTTTTTTGTTTAATTGTTAAATTGTTGTGAATTAAACAAGTCTATATTCTGTGATTAAGATATTAGACATATCTCAATCACAGAATATTTAGCATGCAGTTTGTGTGATAAATATATATACAGAAAACCACTTATGGAAACCCCAGTCGATTAAATTAGATTTAGTATACACTGGGGGTATGTTAAGATATTTAGCTTGATTGTATATGTTTTCCTAAATATTGAAAGTGGTAAATGCATGTATGGTGTAGTAGTAGTAATATTGGGAAGTGTATATAGAATTGAGCTTTTGTGAAATTAGTAGGTATAAAGTAAGTAATGATATTGAAAGTCTATAGACTGAGGATTTGATTGACGGCTGTGAAATCTGTTTTGTAATTGCTACTGGGATACCAGAATATGTTATTGGTAGAACTTAGGTATAAAAGAGTTGTGTTTCTACTTTTTCACTGGCAATAGTCGTGCTTATCATGTTGATGGATCCTCCTATGTTTGCTGATTTTGTCGTGATGTCTTGGTTAGTTCTGAAGGTGGTAATGACTGTTCGTTCTTCCAGGTAAATAGTGTGGTTTTTTATGTGCTTTGTGTTGTGTAGGAATGTGTGTTAGTGTAGTCTGACTTTTTTTAGCGTGTTTATCTATGTATATATTTCGTGAACTGGGCGAGGCCCACATTTTGTTTTCTATGTTCTGAGGCAGTTTGGTGTATAATTTGGCATTTTTTTAGGTGTATTGATGTTGTATGTACAATATTCCATTAGTCTAAGTTTGTTAAAGTATTATTCCATGTCAAAACATATGTTTACCGGGTTGAGCTGTGGTGTTATACAGAATTATAGTTTGTCTCTTTGATGAAGGTGTATTGAGATATTGTAAATGGAGTGCATTCTCGTGATGGTGTGCTCCTGGGTGATATGTGATTAGTTGAATGGGCTTTCGTAAGTTGCATATGTGTTTGACGATGGGGTCTTTGGCAAGCAGTTTGTTAAGTTTGTGATTCAACTACCATATATATATATATATATATATATATATATATATATATATATATGCACACAAAAACGAGAAAAATAGAAAACATAATGGATAGATGTAGATGGTTATTTAAACCGTTTTAGAAAATAAAGTAAAATAAACGTGTAGAGAGGCAGTCAGAAATAGAAAACAGATAAAAAGGAGAATCACTGGTCAATGGTATCAATAACTTGATCATGTAACCCCCTGGGCTGGAATACCTTCATTTCGGATTCCTTTTCATGGTAGATATTTCGTTTGGATAAATGCTGGTCTTTTATTTAAACTGCATTGAACTTAGATGCAGGCGAAAATTGCGCACACAAGACGGGAAACCTCCTTTAGAGATTAAACGAGAAAAGAAATTCGCCGCTTTATCTGTGAATTTTCGATATGTGCTGCAATGTCGGCCCGCCGCCAACTCGGTTTATTCAACTGAGAGTCATTTTCTTGTCTCATCCAACGGAGATCTTGATGATGAAAAGAAAAATACGAGCGTCAAAGCGGATCTATTACTGGTTTTATTTACTTTCTTTCAAATTAAGCGTTAAATGATTCTATTCCCGTGGTTCAAGACTCTCATGAGTGACAAAGGATACTTCAGCATCGCTTATACTTGTCATTATGAATAAATTAGATTGGGCCCATTCGTTAATCATTTATCCCTGAAGCGCAGATCATTTTATAAATGTATAGATGATGCGCTCCTCGATTCATGCAGTGTTTAAAAGAAAAAAATACAAGATTAATCGGTATAAGAGTCTCAAATATTTATGTAAATGCATATTTATACAATGAACGAACCAGATTAAGCCAATTGTACATTTGTAATATATAGGGTATTATTGTAGAATAATACCGCCCGCTAAATCACTCTCTAAAAAATATATTCTACTTCTTTTGGCGATTACGTGTGAACACCCTTAAAAAATGCCCCCTCTCTTAAAAAACCACAATATTTTTAGCATTTAAAATGGTCTCTTAATATCGCATATAAATTAAACGGAAAATGATCCGTCATTTCCGGACGATTCTCTAACATGCGCCCATGTTTGACTTTACATTTCGTTAAATATGTATCCGACATTTGTATCTTAATTATATATTCTCGTTGATTCAATTCTATTATTCACATCTGATCTGAGTTTTACACCAGCATTGCTATAAACAGGTGAATGAAATATCCAATGAGTTGTCCCCGAAATTAAAATAAATCATCTCATTATATATTACATACATTCAAATATCGTAGATGTTAGTCCTACGCCATAATAGAACAGTAAACATGAAAGTCGTTTAATTAAAAATGCATATTAAATAACATTAACAACTACATATAAAACTAAGAAACATTTAATCAATATATTACTTACATTATAGATGTCTACTCGGTGTGATGAATATCGAAGCGCAATATCAAATACGTTATGCCTTGTTCTAATGCCATCTCATCTATTACTATCAGATGTATGTTTGAAAAGTGTATTGAATCAAAATCTCGACCCGAAATATGTGAGAGAGCAACGTTTGTAATCAGCGTTTAAATTGCGTGTTGTATAACGTTGATATACCGTAAATGCAGACAAATAGAATTTAGAAAAATAAAACTTATATTATTTATAGTTGCCAATTAACATAGGCCAATTTCTACTTCTTCAAAAGGTTAGGGTAGTTATCACTGCTGTAGGTCAGTTTCCTTACGACTAAAAGATTGTACGGCTGATGAGAATAAGATACATATACAAAAATCGCCGGTTCACCACTTTTATCTAGATACACACTAGAACATCATCGTTTCTTCCTTAAAAATTGTTTCAGTCGTTTTTACGCAATTAACAAACAAAAGAAATACACACAATTAAATATGAATAAGGAAACACATGTGTAAACAGTACACCTACCCGCTGGCCGATGCAATAACAATACTTTTCTTACATATGTATTTGTAAATTTGTACACCTTTCTTACATACGTATTTGTAAATGTGTACACCTACCCGCTGGCCGATGCAATAACAATACTTTTCTTACATACGTATTTGTCCTCGCTTTTATATTTAGTCATGTCCGTTGTGAATAAGTTGTTCGCTGTCTGTAAGAAATGTATGTTTTTCGAGTTAAAGTAATGGAGTCTGATAAACACTGCAAGTGAAACAAATACGAAAAGCAATGAGAAAAATGACAAGTGTGATGATAATTTACACATCAATTTCCTAAAAATGCATTAATAATAAATTCTCTACTTTCTGTTTTCTGCATTTTTCCATTATTATTAAATAGAATAAATGCAGAGAAGTTACGACAATAATTCATAAAAAACAATGAAGATAAAATGTGTCTTTTATTGTAAACTTAACGCACAGACTCGGCGTTGCGAGGTGTTTATTCCACCTTCATTTTTGTTCGTTTATTTTTTTTTTTTTTATATGTGTGTTTTATACGAAATTATTATATTTTCCATTGAGTGAAAACATTAAATCACAAAATTATTATATAATAAAAATAATGTAACCAAAATTATTATATAATAAAAATAATGTAACCAAAATTATTATATAATAAAAATAATGTAACCAAAATTATTATATAATAAAAATAATGTAACCAAAATTATTATATCATAAAAATAATGTAACCAAAATTATTATATAATAAAAATAATGTAACCAGAATTATTATATCATCTAAATAATGTAACCAAAATTATTATATAATAAAAATAATGTAACCAAAATTATTATATAATAAAAATAATGTAACTAAAATTATTATATAATAAAAATAATGTAACCAAAATTATTATATAATAAAAATAATGTAACCAGAATTATTATATCATAAAAATAATGTAACCAAAATTATTATATCATAAAAATAATGTAACCAAAATTATTATATAATAAAAATAATGTAACTAAAATTATTATATAATAAAAATAATGTAACCAAAATTATTATATAATAAAAATAATGTAACTAAAATTATTATATCATAAAAATAATGTAACCAAAATTATTATATAATAAAAATAATGTAACTAAAATTATTATATAATAAAAATAATGTAACCAAAATTATTATATCATAAAAATAATGTAACCAGAATTATTATATCATAAAAATAATGTAACCAAAATTATTATATCATAAAAATAATGTAACCAAAATTATTATATAATAAAAATAATGTAACCAAAATTATTATATAATACAAATAATGTAACCAAATTATTATAAACTACAACTAATAACTCTAAAATAATATTGTTCTAATCTCTATTTATAAAACTATTGGATGCAGAATGCTGGAAATGCGTGAAATCCCTTAATAACATGAGAGTTAGCTAAGGATTTGATAGCAATAAATAACTTTCTATTCGACGGATTAAATCTTTCCAAATCCCTTATCAATCTCAAAGTGTAGCGTAATAGGCATTTGTTGAAAACTGTAATAATTATTTACGGATTAAGTAATCGATGTGTTTAAAGTTTTATATTATGATATGTCTTTATTGAGTGCAATAGATATTCGATTAATTGTAAATCTATAAAAATAATATATAAGTTCAATTGAAACACGCGCATCCTAAACCAGCAAGGAATTAGTCACGTAATTCGTTTATTAAAGATAACACTAATATCAGTACGTTTTTATCTGTGATGTATATTTAAAAATAAGACCCAATCAAAGTAGGACTGCCTCTACAGCTATACATCCTTAAAACACAGAAGTAATTGGGCTGTTATGAAAATCACCATTGAAAGGAAATACTCAGAAGGTAATGTTTCTACCTGGAAGCAAGTGTCTAAAAGTCACCTAAACGGCCCTAAAATAAAAAGAAGTGTATTGTATCACATATTGTTCTTGAAGTGGTTAAGTATATAGAACGCTGTCGGATTTCACACTCCATTAATTACATTACGTTGTTAATGTCGATTCATTCGCAAAACTATAAAAAAAACTATATATAAACATTAAATGGATTTTTTATAAACCGGTTTGTGATTGTAGAGTCTGAATAAACGCTGTGAATATATTTACCATAAAACCCAGCATTGTCTTTCAAATATTAGAGATATACTGAAGATATACAGAATTTCCGTACTTTAAATAATGGGGTTCATCAATTGAGATAATATAATTGGGACAAAACACAAACAGTATTTATGTACATCAATTTGACAAATGTGTCCGAAATACTAAATGTAACATTCGAAAAATTATAAAGAAAGTGGCATCAAACAAAAACAATATGTGTTATTTAATAACAATTGCGTAAATGAAAAGATAATTCCTACTAAACACACCATATCTCTCTCATATATATATATATATATATATATATATATATATATATATATATATATATGATTTTATTATATCGGTATTCTCATTTAATCATTGGTTGAGATACATATATATATATACACACACACAAATATATATATATATATATATATATATATATATATATATATATATATATATATATATATATATATATATACAGAGAGTAGAGGGTAGTGCAGAATGGGTGCAGTTCCTACGAGAGACACGTATATTTTAAGAAGGGAGGCAACCAACATTTTTAAACCAACATTATCAACAATTGTTTGTTATTTTATTATTTTAACATTTTATAATTTTGTGATTTATTTAAATTAGAAATTCATAAAATAATACAATAACAAACAATTGTTTAAAAAAGCTTTTTTACAAATGTTGGTAGCCCTACTTCTTTATATATATATATATATATATATATATATATATATATATATATATATGTATAAAATATGCATATGTGAAGAAAGAAAAGTCAGTCTGATTCAATAAACAGTATTGTATCTGACAAATCGCTACAACTCAATCAATTATGAAAATTTGTAACTTGTGTTATTTACTTTATAAAATAATTTCCAGTCCAGTTCATCGATTACATATTCTATCCATTCCTATAATTAATTCATCCCCTATCACGGTGCAAGATTTCCCGTTTATTTTCATGTGATGATAATCATATGAGTTGCTAAGATTAACGCGGCGCTGCCTACAAAGTGGAAAAGCATAATGCCGTCCGGAATACATGGGTACTTAATTATTCAGGAATTTTTTTTTTACTTTATTCACACTGTTAAGAAACACCGAAAGACATGCGCACAGTAACTGAGAGAAAACGACTACACTTCATTGAACGTTTCCTTCTACTGTAATTATAGTATGGACTTACGTATCGTTTAAAAGCCACAACTACGCTGCCTATCCCGGGAGTATTTCTACAGTATGTAGTTGTATAGAGTCATAAATGGGTGGTAATATAAAATGCTGCTAAGACAAAGTTCCTTTCCTTCAACAACTATGAGACACCTCTTCAAGCAACGATTGTCATGGCAAATAACACCTTATCTGAGAGTACAACGTTCAAACTCTTCAGCCTTACATTCACATGCAACATCAACTGGAACAAATACATGGACTACATTAACCAGACTGTTGCAAATAAAGTGGGCTCCCTCTACCGAGCTAGAAAACTGCTCACACCTGACAATATCTTATGTATCTACAAAACCACCATCCGCCCGTGCATGGAGTATACTTGTCACATCTGAACTAGTGCACCACCCACAAGTCTCTCTCTCTTAGACAATGTCCAAAAAAGAGTCTTGATCTGATAGGGCCCTTAATATCCACCAAGCTCTAGCTCGTGTCCTATCGTCGCAATATTGCATTTTTCTGCTTGCTTTACAAGTATTTTAATGGAGTGTGCTCTGATGAGTATGCTGTTCAAGTACCCTCTCGACGTAGAGTCACTCAATGAACCCAGCAATTAAATAAATCCCATATATTCACTGTGAAGATACCCAGATAGCTGACAGCTTTCTACGCCCATAGCTTCCTTCTTCAATCTGCCGGCGTGCGACTCTCCCTCCCCGCTCCCTGTTTCTCCGACTGTACTAATGTGAACAAGCATCTCACTGCACCGCTTCAAATTTAGGATTGCCCCCAACACTTTAATCCTTACGTCTACAGTGGCAACTTGGGCTAAACTAAGTTGGCAACAAGTTTAAAAGAAGACAACATACATATTTATCTGTCTTTTTTCTATTACCTATGTCGTTTATTACTTATTTCTGTTCGCATTATTTATTTTACAATAGGTTACACCATTAATAACATACGCCTTATTTGTACTGAAAATATAACATAGTAAACAGAATATATACCATTTCTTTTCATGTTCAATGTGTTTGTTTAAAATAGGTTTCAGCATTAATCAAACACACTTATTTTAATTGCACTTTGTTTTTGTATAATGACATTAAACACATTGACTAAAGTTGCATTTAACAAAACTAAATGTAGGTTTTATTGTACACATGAAGAAGCTAACTTACATAACTACGACAATTAGATGTTTCAAAGATGCATAGGCAAGTATACAAAGTTCGAATGCCAAACGCAATAAATGCCATTTTCAAAATTGTTAAATTACCTCTACTAAAAATGTTCAAGTTAAGCACGCTAGCCCACACACAACGAGTTCGTTAAAGTAATGTAATATCGGGGTAATATTCTTGCTTTTAATAAAAATAAGCTTTAACGATCAAATGTGTATTTTCTCAATTTTAAGAAATCGGATTTATAGTGTGTTGCACTCGAACTTGTCTATTGCTTACAACATTTGTTTGAACTTGGCATATAAATTACCCATAACTTATAGATGTTTGAGTAAAAAAAACAGGTTCGAACATGAATTTACGAAGATGTCCGATGATTTAAAAATAATATGTGGGTAAACAAAAAAAAACATTCAAATGCTTCTGGGCAACGCTTGCGTCAAGTAGTTATGTGTAATATACACATACATATATATGTGAAAATGACAAACGGAAACCAACTTAAAGTGCAGGAGAAAAACAAAAACTAAAGATTTGACCGGTTTCGTTCGTGTTGGGGAACGTCTTCAGAAAAAGTGAAGATTTGGAAATAATTTTATATTGAAAGGCGTACACATGGGATGAGGATAGGGTGATCCGATTGGACAGTAAGAGAATACTTTAAGTGACGTTGAAATATGACAAAAGGGTGACACATTCTTCTTTGTTCTTATTCTTCTTTTTATATTTCTATATATGTTCTTTTTCTATCTCACTTTCACACCTACTTACGACAATGAATACACTTCCCAAATCATCAAACAGCTGAGGGTTTAGTTGGCAGTATTTACTGGTTAATCATAGGTATATATTATGAAATAAATCATTGGGAATTATTTGAGCGTGTTATTACACTCATTTTGCTTGACGAAAAAGAGTTTGTGACAGTGTGGAGATGGATTAACTATTTAAATATACATTTCTAAAATATATTACTGATTTATAAATACATTTTTATATTCAGGTGATACTTGTAAAATATTTACTCGAAATCTCTTAACATAAGACAATTATAATTTTTATTGAAAACATTACTGATATATTTTATAGTAATTTTTAAAGTCGATCATCCGTTTATGGAGATATTTGAATAATCAAACTATGTCGAATTTAATAATTATAAATACATTTGACAATGTTAATTATAAATGCATTTGACAATGTTAATTATAAATGCATTTGACAATGTTAAGTATAAATATATTTGACAATATTAATTATAAATACATTTGACAATGTAAATTATAAATACATTTGGCAATGTTAATTATATATACATTTGACAATTTTAATTATCAATACATTTGGCAATGTTAATTATGAATGCATTTGACAATGTTAATTATAAATACATTTGACAATGGTAATTATAAATACATTGTAAAATATTAATTATAAATACATTTGACAATATTAATTCAAAATACATTTGGCAATGTTAATTATAACTACATTTGAAAATATTAATTATACATACATTGGACAATATTAATTAAAATACATTTGAAAATGTTAATTATAAATACATTTGAAAATGTTAATTATAAATACATTTGACAATAGTAATTATAAATACATTTGACAATGTTAATTATAAATACATTTGGCAATGTTAATTTAAATACATTTGACAATATTAATTAAAAATACATTTGACAATGTTAATTATAAATACATTTGACAATGTTAATTATAGATTTATTTGATAATATTAATTGAAATATATTTGGCAATGTTATTTATAAATACATTTGACAATGGTAATTATAAATACATTGTAAAATATTAATTATAAATACATTTGACAATATTAATTAAAAATACATTTGGCAATGTTAATTATAACTACATTTGAAAATATTAATTATACATATATTGGACAATATTAATTAAAATACATTTGAAATTGTTAATTATAAATACATTTGAAAATGTTAATTATAAATACATTTGACAATAGTAATTATAAATACATTTGACAATGTTAATTATAAATACATTTGGCAATGTTAATTAAAATACATTTGACAATATTAATTAAAAATACATTTGACAATGTTAATTATAGATTTATTTGATAATATTAATTGAAATACATTTGGCAATGTTATTTATAAATACATTTGACAATGTTAATTATAAATACATTTTAAAACTACTGTGAGAAAATATTACAGTTTTCGTTTATTTTTCTGCATGTCGAATTCTTATCTCATAACATTAACATTCACTTTGCTCCCATGTATAAGTAAAACATTTTATCACTATTTATATAGGTTTACTGGGTATAAGATTAAACTAACTGTTCATGTTTATACTGATAATTTTCGCTATTTTAAAACTCGAAAATTGTTAATCACGCTACATTTCACACATTATGTTCGATAGCAGAACTATAATCCTATGCTATTAAATAGATTTTTCATCGTGTACGTAAAAGTGAAAAACAATTTATTTTTCAAAAAATTATTGATCTAGATCTGTACTCATTATTTTGATATATTTTGGCCATATGATAGGGTGAAGTTTCAGATAGTTTGAAAAAGTGGTCACATGTTTGCATTACATTTTCTCCGGAAAAAAATGATAATTTTCCAACGAACCAATGATAAAAGTATACTCTTTAACGTGTATATGATTCAGGACAATTATGGTTATGCATCGGCAAATTAGCTACAACCTATTATCTTTCATCATATACGTAATAGATTATAAAATGAAAACATTAAAAGTGTTTTGACTATAACTTTTTAAAGGTATTCTTACCAGATTTTCTAAATTGTTAAATAGACATATATGAACAAATAGATGAATACAACAAGATAAGTAACACGAGGCGATACAATGTGATATATACTAATATATAACATTAACGGTATTGTCTCATGCATCAAATTGCCATAATACGGCAATAATCTAATTTTAGCCTTATTCTCCTAACATTTATAAGCGGATACATGTATATAACTCATTCATTTAGTCTGATATCAAACAAATATTGTCAATATTTACACAAACAAAGAAAATGTTACTAACAAATATTTATTTTAGTGGAAATATTTCTCATGTCTTCATGTCTTCATGTCTTCATGAAGATGAGTTTTACATGAATAATTATAGACGAAATAGTTTAAACCGGAGACAAAACGCATAACATGAAAGACTGACACCTCAAAACATATACATATATAATGTGTTCATTCTATTAATACAATAAATGTATCACAACTACCATCTGTGTTAGCATTGGCCAATTTTTATTTGAAATAAGTACAACTTATTAGATTCCGGTTTGGCTTTTATATAATGCGCTTTATTATTCACCTATTTTACTCCATAAGATAGGTTGTATTTTATTTTTATATTAATTTTTACATCAATACTTATTGCAAAATACACATGTATATATGTGTAAATACATGTTTATACAAATAAACTCCCTTGTTAAAAATGTGCATAGGTGTTCCATAAACTTACACACTTTATTCTTTATTTTTGCTACAAGTAATCCCAACAAATCAACATAGCGGACATACCAAGCCAATACCATTATGACAACTCATATGATGGTTCGATCTTTCTTCGCTATCTGGAGGAAGTATTTCTATGAAAACGAAAACGAATGTGTAGGGTTCTGTTTGGAGGGTATGTGTCTAGAGAAAAATAACCTCGAAAAACACAAGATTGATTAGCGGCGGAAACAAGCAGCGATGACCGATCCAATTTTCTTTTACCATCCAATCTTGTGCTTGATCTTCATCGATATAGTAATCTGATTTTTATGGTCGGAATTATCGATTGCTATTGTAGGAAGACAGTTTTAGAATTCTATATCATGTGAAAGCGAGTCAGTGACCCAAGATCTTTGTGGTAATGTTGAAAATACCTGTACGTAGTGATATAATGAGAAATTAAGGTCAGTTGCCGAGAATTGATTTCCGAGAAAGACGCATATGCTTTGTAATCGGCCAAGCGGCAAGACGATATAAAGAGAACGCATGCAAGCGAATATATAAGAAATGACGCAATAAGGGATGACGAAGATGCAATGGAACACGGCGCAGGCAGGAAAGTGAATTTTAGTTATCGCAAGTAAAACAATGGAGTATTTCTTAAATAGACAATGGTACAGATATTCATACAACAGGACATTAAAGAATCTGGGAGATTTAATCAAAAATGGATATTTTCTAAATAGCAATGTGTGTTGGTTCAAGCCATGAATGAGACTGGATATTATATAAATGTAACGGTGCGAAATTCGTTTGCTTCAGATTTTTTGTACGTCGGGATAGCGAACATGAAATAACTTTCTAAAAATATAGATGTGAAAAGAATTAAGATACAAACACAATTACCTGAAGGTGAACTTGGGTGCCAGCTCTTGTAGTTTGGAATATCGAGCATACATTGTTAAATATATGTTATGAAAACTGTTGTTAAAAAAATAAATTTAAACATCATTACACTTTTCACACTGAATTCCACACGCTTTCTATTACATATAGAAAACTAGGACTCACATGTCTGTTATATTCTCAGACTGTTTCTATCTGAAATGTTTAGAATTTGTGAATTGTCTTAATTATCTTCTTTTGTAATCGACGGAGAGACTGAGTTCGATTTATTTAAAGATTCATAGTCGTATAAAAGACTTGTTTAAATACAATTCACTCCTCTTTTGAATTTTTATTAAAAGTAAATTTGAGAACATTGGATTTATAGCGTTCATGTTTATGATACTGTTATTCTGAGAGTTATTTTTTTAAGTAAATTTAACTCGATCTATTTTTGAGCCGATAATGTTAGCAACAATATAATCAAATGATTGTCCAAATGTTGATTTATAATATAGCAAAATATATTCAGTTTATTCTGGTTTAATACGAAAATAAATATTTAAATAAATCGAACTCAGTAGTTTTGTAATAACCTACGTACAAAGTCACTAATTAACAATACACTATAATCAATATCTAATATTATTCTGACATTGTTATAATATACGAACCTAACAGAAATTTACATGAATTATTTTACATTCTAATTAAAAATATGGTGTTTAATTAAATATTTGCCTGGTGACCCTGTGGGAATCCCACATTTGCTTTCTTCAACATCCTGTGTCTAAATGCATTCATATGGATCATCATGGTACACCGTTTTTTGACCGGCTTCATTTTGTCGATGGCATTGGTTTCTACGACCACGTTTTTAGACTAGAGTACTTACCGAATATACTTAGTGGACGTTGTCAACATCACTAACTGAAGGTGAAAGTGATGCTATGGAACTGACTGGACTCGAACTTGACACACCCAGCGCATCAGTTCATCTTATTAATCATTATATTTTAATTAATTCATTCAAAATTATGACATTTAGATGTTTATTAAAACTAAGTTAAAGTAAGAAAAAGAAAATAGTATTTTGTTTTAAGTGAACTTTTTTTGAAACAATCATTTAAAAATGTATAAAATCCAAACTTTTACATAACAACACATTTTCTAGCATTATTTTCGCATTGCATTTCATCCTCGGCAATCGTAATCAATTACAATGTGACTGCAATTTATATATAAATGTTTGTATCCAGAATGAGTATACCTTTTAGACTTTATTATAGTCGTGTTCTAATGTCTCTGAATGTGTATATACAAGTGCATCAAGTTTATGCAATATAGTATGTCATGTTCCCAACAAAATACTTTTAATCGAAGCACTTGAATCAGTGGTTCATTTTAAATTCACTTGTACTAAATCCACTATTTAGGATGAATTTCACTCAAAACAAACACTTTCGTTAATACATATCATGCATTGCTTACACATATACGAATGTAATATGTAAAACGGTTTAGTTGCATATATTTTATCTTGTGAATGTTTGTTTATTTGAATATTAATTGTGTTGCTATCCATCAGAACTTCTGTAATGATGCTTTATATTAATTTCCCCGTGTGTGTCTATTATTATTTCACCTGCCTACCCAGAAAAAGATGTGTGTATGCCCTTGTATGTAAATAAAGTAATATCATTATATATCAATAATACTAAACTATTATAAATTAAAACCAGTATTTTAAAATCCAGTAATTTATGTTTTCTGGAGGAACAAGAGGTTAAAGACGTTGTTATAGAACAAACCCAGCCTGGAAATCTCTTATACACATGTACACATATCAATAGACATATACCTACCTATCTATCTATCTATCTATCTATCTATCTATCTATCTATCTATCTATCTATCTATCTATATATATATATATATATATATATATATATATATATATATATACATACATACCCATATATATATCTATCTATCTATCTATATATGTTTTTAAATTCCCGAAACAGTTTTTCATGGTTAACAACTGATGATCCCTTAAAATAGTGTTAGAAATAAACTAATATAATAACTGTAAAAAATAAATTGACTTACATGAGTGATTTTCCACTGGAAGACTTGGGACTATAAGTTTTTTTTTGTTTTTTTTTTAATATAGTTTTTTAATATGTTATACCTTTTTAAGTAAAAAAAAAACATTTCTCATGATTTTTCTTGTGTCAAAATGACAAACATAAACGAATGTTCCAGACGTACCACGACTACTTTCAATTCTTCGTCGAATCGTCTTTAGATTGGGAAAAAAACTAATAAACCAAAGAATGTGAAAAAGATTATTTCAAAAAACAGTTGAGATCACCGTTTGTAAACTCGTTATATATCAAGATCAATAAAAAAACACGGTAGTTCCATAAGGACTTTACCAATTAAAATTCCTTGGCGCTAGAATCAGCGTCGAATGATGATCTGTATTTACGGTAAACATTTTAACGTGTTTGTATTGGTTTCACAGTAATTAAAAGACAATGGCTACATTGGTTTTAGTACCACACAATGATTTCGTAAGACCACTATGCACCTCGTGAATTGTTGATACATTTACAGGCATTTAACACAACATTACTATCCCTACCTTTTTGAGGCTCTATTCAAGACACATATTAGTTAACAACACAAAAATATTACATTCTGAAACTAATTTAAAAAATGAAGATACTTGACATATCTTTATTTCCTAATTTGTTCACCATCCCTATTTCACTGCTGCTTTAATGGTACCC
The DNA here is from genome assembly GCA_963556195.1 of Sepiola atlantica. Classification (NCBI taxonomy): domain Eukaryota; kingdom Metazoa; phylum Mollusca; class Cephalopoda; order Sepiida; family Sepiolidae; genus Sepiola; species Sepiola atlantica. Next base: position 5,523,706 of record OY744522.1, read on the forward strand.
ACTCAAAGATTTCCATATTCATTTCATTCTTCGCCATCAAAGACTCCTTTCAGCCTGGACTCGTCTTCAGCGCTCACAATAACCACGACTACTACTTTTCCTTCATCTTTCCATCATGTCAACCCAAAATTTCAATGTACTTACATGACATTTTTCTTCAAACTATCATCCTGAGGAAGTCTTACAATAAAGACGAAACGTTGCTGAATATATATAACAAAAATATCTCTTGTTTTTTTTCATCTTTTCATTTCCCATTACGTCAGATTACTGATCATTCCTTTGTCATATATATATATATATATATATATATATATATATATATATATAAGTGTGTGTGTGTGTGCGTGTGTGTGTGTGTATTCTGATTGAGTGATTAAATGAGAAATGAAAAACTATGGGTACTTTAGCGTAGCTTCGTGAGAAATATTGTAATTTATTGATTTTCGAATGAGTTATCACCTTTTAATAGTTGATAGACTATATATTTTAGTTGGAATTCAGTTATCACTAAATTTATTTCATTTTATAGCAAGAGCTTCCGATATTGGCATCAAGACGGCTATAAGTGGCATTATCAGCTTGTAAGGTTTTGCCAAATAAAAAGGACAAATAAAATAAGTAAGAGTTATGAATTATGTGAAGCGAAAAAGAAAAATGAAATTATGAATATTATAGAAAATTAAAAGCAACATTTAAACTTTACTTGTAACGAAATCAATAGAAAGGAACGAAAATGATGTTGGTGCTATTTTAAATATAAGCGTGACATATAACGGACATACATAACTTTTTGTCGATATGCTTGAAGGTATCTAAATAAAGATACGCCCATTCAGTTTGCTCACGTAGCTATTAAAATTGCTATTTGAAACATAAGTATTACAACTATAGGAACATGCTATTTCAAATTGAACCTTGGCAACCTGACAAAAATATTTTAAACACACGGATAAGCTACCGTCTGTATGACAAACCGTTCATATGAAGATTGATTGACGCGCCTAATATGAACTTCCACATTCCACTTGAAACTGTTATTGAAACGTAAACCTGTGAAGCCAATCAACATGCTATTTCAACCTGAAACGTGAAATACCAAAAGACATCGGATGGGACATGTGTAAAGATGCTTGGACTTTCAAACTGAGCGTTTAGTGATAACACTGATATTTCAAATACATCTGTAATCCTATCAAACATATGAGATAATGTTATTTGAAATGTAAGTCTGGTAAAACTAAAAACGAACGACACTTAACATAGAGATGTCAAATCGCATTAACAACTTTTTGTAGATGCAACTCGGCACATTCCATGTGCGCGTGTTTCATCAACTATTTTTTTTAGAGTGATTACCAAATCGCGCGACTAACAAGGCATCTTATAAGATGTGTAAATACATATAATGCGTCCAGCTTTAATTATGAAAATGTCATTTCCAGCTCAATTGTGACAGATAAAAGAGCTAAATAACATACCAAGCCGCTCAACTAGATTCGAGCATCAAGCTAAAATACCGCGGAACCTTAAGATTAATCGAAATGAGGGGGAAGATGAAAAAAGTAAAATTTGAACGACATTGACATAGAAGGAAGAATGTTCAACTGTAAAATACAACAAATAGGATATGCTGCTTTCAATATTGATTGCATCGCATTCGGGATAAACTTCTTGCGAATTTAAATAAATCAAATGATGAATTAGCATATTTCAATTAACATCAAGTGTGGTTCGACATAACGGGTGTGTAGATTTGATGAATGTCATTGCTTGTAAAAATAAACATTTATTAAGAAAAATCAAAATTAAACTACAACGTTGGCATAAAATCTAAATCAAGTATTGGATGCGTTCAGGGGTAAATTTATATATTAGGTGTTACGATCGACGAGGAATGAGGGAATATTCAGTTTTAGATGATATTTAGAATAAAATAACATCTTTTATTTTGTTTATTTAATTTCTAGCAAATCGTAGATTTTCCACAGAATTATATTAAAATGTACTGGCTAAATTAACATGATTAAAAGACTTTTATTTTGGAGACTAAAAGCGTGAGGTAAGAAATCGAATGGTGTACATTAACAGCAAAGGACACACCGTGCCGACATTAATATGGATGTACCTGGAGTAATTCTATAAAAATATGATAGATCCCGACATTAGAATTCATAAAGTCGTCCTCAAATATACAGGCATCGTAAATAAGTTGCATCGCATTTGCTTAACACACGTTGTTCAATATATATATATATATATATATATATATATATATATATATATATATATATATATATATATATATATATATACATATATATATGTGTGTGTATACGTTTGAATTTTGTGCGCCCTTAGAATGTAATCGTATTCGCATGCCATATTTTAGAAGAACATTTTAAAGTCGTGTATTGTTAGCCGTTAAATAAGTAAACAGTTGTAAAACACCAAGACGAACACTAATTCATTAATCAAATCGAAAGTATTCGCGAAAAAGGAAAGAAAAAATTAACAAGAAACACACAGAACTTACATCCCTAAATTTGACTGAAATACTACATTGACTATTCGGAAAATTGAAAAGAAAAGTCTTTCGAAGCAGAAACATATATATATAATATATATATATATATATATATATATATATATATATATATATATATATATATATATATATATATGTATGTATGTATATATATATATATATTTAAAAATTTTACAGAAAGATGACTAAAAAGTTTCGTAACTTCGTTAGCACTTTAAAAGATTAAACACATAATATCTATATTACTAAACTCTTTCCCTCTCTCTCCCTCTCTCTGTCGCCTAGAAGGAAAGTAGTTTTATTTTAATATGTACAACCATTTGATATTAAGTAGACGGCAGAAATAGAGAGTTATTTGACGTTATTGTGCGAAAAAATGTGAATGCTGTATATATCAAACAAGAAGGAACCAAAGATAAAAACACAGTATTGCACCAACAATGGTAATGGAAATAAAGTAGAGAAAATCCTATTTTATGAAATAGTGGTTGTAGCTAACAGAATAAATCACCCAACATTTGATGTGAAGTCAGAGTGTATACATTGTAAAGGCAAGAAAGATTGTTCTCTCCAGATGTGACAGCATCACTCTATCCTAAGATTTATCTGACACGTACATAAGTAGAAGATTGAATCAGGTGCAACATACTGTCTGGAGTGGTCGAATGATCCAGCAAGATCAGCAAGAAAACATAAATCATTTTCCAGTTTCAATCTTGAGTTACAGTCAGCTTGAAGCTTAAAAAATATGGGTCTTCCTAAGGGAGAAAACCATCCCTTTAACCTGGAGGAAACATTGATCAGGGTGTTCCTTGTGAAAGACGAGAAACTAAATGGAGAAACTTGATTACAATTAAGTATCCACCTTCCTCCATTGCACCACGTGCTCCAAAACAGACGAGAGAGAATCAGCAATATCATGATCAACACTACTCTCATAAGTATATCCATAGATAGCTGTGTCGTCTGCAAATAATCGCAGAATATCATCTAAAATATATGATATTTTAGATGAAGTCGAATATTAAACCCTGTAAGTTGTGGAATAAAACACTAGAGATTATAATCGTAAATAATCTGTCCATAAAAAGTAAGGAAACCAGGTTAAAAAATAAATACAAAATACATATGATTAACTAATTAATAAACCATTACCAGTTGTAACGCTTTCTTATTGTTTTCTATACTCGAATGTAGCTTCAAAACTATCTAACGATAAATAGAGTGGTTGCTTTATTCTTGAACTTATCCCTTTTGTATCAGTTGCTAATGATTTGAAACATAGTCTACAGTACTATGTACCACTTGATTGCTGTAATTTAATTACAAAATGCATACCTTTAATTATATAACATTTTAATACGCCAGTAAAGACAATAAACAACCAAGTGTAACGGCGCAGTGTTTATATATTGGCATGAAACCCCTACTTAACTTGAGTTATTCGTCATGTTAGCTTATCATGCGGTTGTAAAAACAATAACACAGTTTGACAACAATTGAAACTTTTTAGCTTTTAAGCTAATGATTTATTTGCTTCAAACTAGGTAAGCACAAATATAAAAGCATTATCCCTGACCCATAACGTCTAATCGAACCCACCCACAGATGGATGGGGAGCATAACAAAAACGGAAACTACGAAAGCAGTATACTGGCACAAATATACATTTTTAAAACCCACATAGGAACATTCTGGAGTCTGCTTTTAACATGTTATGATGTGTGTTCGTGCTGGGTCGTTGAAAGTTGGGCATATAACTACTTGAGTTTATCTCCGTTCCCGTTGCCTTTAACACGGATCAACTAGTTAGTTGTTATATAGCGATATAGAGATACTGCTCAATAGCGATACTAAGTCTTATGTTGATCATTTCTTTACAATGTTCTTATCATTTTCCTGCTTACGATGCCACACATTCACTCGCTGTTTTAACGACTCCAACGGAAATACCTTTTTTTTAAGATTTTATGTGAAATTGTTTGCATCTCTCTTGCACTGGGTTCACTGAGTATATTCGCCAGGTTGTTTTTTGAAATATCTTCCATATGATCTAGTTTCTTTTAATGTCGTACATAAGACCTTTGTATTTTGTTATCTCCCCCTCGAGCTATGTTAAAGACAGCATAATCATGGGCACTGATTTCAACTAGGGTTGCTACTTTATCTCTCTATTCCCATATCACTATGTCAGATGCAACAACTTCATTCACTAGGTATGTATTTGTGGGAATTACATAGTCATAGTGGATAGTGTATGACTTAATTCTAATTGTTCTTTCGGGTATATGTGCCCAGCACTTGCTGCTACACTGGACATGCAACTATTTACCGATGGACATTTAGATATATTTACACATTCTATTCTGTCGTATTGTATGTTAGCCGTCCCTAGCAGGATCTTACCACTTGATGTCATGTGGCTAACAATTTCTATATGTGTGTGACAGAACCTGCACTTGTTGTCATTACTGAGATCACTCATCTTCTTAAAATCATCATCATTCTCTCCTGATCGTAGAAGAGCGTTCATCTTTTGAGTCAGTCTGCTTTCCTTATCTACATATTCTTGGTATAGTTCACCCATACGTTGTTTGTTGCCGCATTTTTCTAGTTTTCTGCAATGAAATGTATTCGCATATTTCTGGTGCTCTTTTCGAGCTATATCCGTGGCAGGCTTGTTTAGTCTGTTTGTCTCATTTGTAAGACAGTCTTGTCCAAAGTGTTTGACAAGTTGTGTGGTGGAACTTATTCTACAGGCTCTTTGTTCGCGATGCGTATGCACTATGATAAGGTGTGTGATCTGAGAGCTTATGTGATATTTGCCGGTTCGCACAATAATAACTTTAGGTTGATGGTCAATTTATTAGAAACTCATACCTAATTGTTATCTAAACAGACACAGACTTACTATACATAGTGTTCTGTACACTACTCTGTACAGTGTCAATATCTTTGTCGTTGTAGTGTTTGGCCTGCCAATGCGATTTTGGGCCAGTTAATAATGTTAAAGGTATATGTTATCACTTGCATGTCAAGTTGGTTAATGTCAATTACTTGGTGTTTGTTTGTGGGCTGTGTTTTGCAGATTTTTCTTACACGGTGTACATATTCTCTGACATGTCTGGTTTCATTTTTGCATGTTGAATTGAATCGTTTTCTTATATGCCAACGTATGTGTAGTTTTCCTTATTTTCTTTGATGGCAGTCATTTCATGAAGCTGTAGAGTTCCAGTTTGAATCTTTTAACCAACTCTGAGGAAGCACTTGAAACATTTGTCCAGGCCGAATGTTATTCTAATAGCTTTGGATAAGGTATGTACAACCTGCAAGGATCGACTTAAGTAAGTATTTGAGCTGACATACACTATCGGGTCATTCATGAAATAATACTTTTTTGTCATGGCCTTGTTGGCGGCCCTGGATCCGACAAATAATCACAAATAATTCTTCCCCTTCGATTTGAGTTTTTGATAAGACAAGCCTCGTATATGAATTCAACTGTCCTTTGGGAGTTTGTGTCTCCGACAACCAAGAAAACATATTTATATAGGTTTGACTACCACGACTTTGTCGAGGAGATTGACGATGCATTTGTCGGATACTAGTGCCATAGCCCATCAGGGAAACTAATGCCAACACCAGAATTATCTGATACACACGAAAGGAGAAGAAGCCATAGCCCAAGACTAAACTAACGACCATTCCTGCTCCCGATCGAAATTCATAAAACTCTTATTAGAAAATACGAAAATGTTAGAATATTGTACTAATAAACAAACACTCCATATAATAGAACCTCCACCTATAACAACAAAAAAAAACGTAATTAACAGAAGTAACTTCAATACCGGCAATAATAAAAATGTACTAAAATGTATATGATGCAAACTATAGTTTCCTACTTATTATATAACACCCGCCAAAACCATATATAATACGAACTTGATGGACCTCAATCGCCTGAGGATGGACCCGGATGGGTCTGAAAGTACTTGAGACACAAATGAAAAGTATGGCAGATTCGTCGGCCAATCCCCCTCCCCGAAAGTAAGATTCTGATTCGGACAATGAAAAGGATCTACGAAAGGGTATCCAGAGATCAGTTGTTTGTTATATTTAACAATACGGGCCTTCAGGAAAAGATGCTGCCTCTCTCTCTCTCTCTCTCTCTCTCTCTCTATATATATATATATATATATATATATATACATATACATGTAAAAAAATGCCTACACTTACTTCACACACATATAAAGAAATTAAAACCGACCTACCTTTTCCCCCCAACACTTTTATAGAAATAATTAGACTCATCACTGACATAACATATTTCCAATTTAACGAAGTATTCTACAAACAAAAATTTTGACTCCCCATGGGCAACCCCCTATGCGGTGTATTGGCCTGCCTCTTTTTAGAATTCTTAGAATCCGGTCCTTTCAAATATAGACTACCTCCTAACATCGAATACTTTAGATACATAGATGATATTTTAATTTTCCTCCCCACAGACACACAAATCATTCATGTTAAGGATAAACTCAACACAGTAGAACCCTCCATAAAATTCACCCATGAGACTGAAATAAACGGCTCTATTCCCTTCCTTGATACTCTTATAATTAAGTCCAACAATAAACTAGAATTTAAGGTACACCGCAAAAACACTCACAAAAATGACTACATACATTTCTACTCCCACCATCATAGCAAGATCAAAACAGGTATAATTATAGGCTTCTTCCTACGCGCCCTTAGAATATGTAGCCCCCCACACATAGATGAAGAAATAAAATACATTTTTAATTCCCTAAAAACATTGCAATACCCCACACATTTCATATTAAATGCCAAGAAAAAAGCCTTCCAAATATTCTCCAGAAACACCACACAAAAAAATCAAACCCCTAACACCTCTCTCATAGACAGACCCCTTCTCCTACCCACGCATTCCAATAACACATCCATATGCAACACGCTCAACAAACTAGGCATTCCAATAGTACAAACCACTTCTCAATCCATAAAACAAACTTTAAACACATCTAGACATTTCCAAAAAACACCCACATCCCATGCCGGCTTATACACTGTCCCTTGCAATGATTGCCATCAATTCTACGTGGGAGAAACACAACGTGAATTAAAGAAACGATTAAATGAACATAAAAGGGACATAAAAAACAACAACCCTCTTAGTGCACTTTTCTCCCATGCTCTAGAATATGGTCATGCATTCAAATTTGAACAAGCCAAAATCACTAAACACATCCACAACAAATCTCGGCGAAGATTATTGGAAACTGCCCTCATCACATCCTCCACTACCATCAAGCAGCGAAATGGTTTCTTTAACCTATCACCCTTAATAAGCAAGATCATCCTCACAGAACAAAGTCTTTTGCCTGATCATGGCTAACTTTTATTTTCATCTCTAACCTTATGACACTCTTCCATTCACCCACACCCTTCCTTCTTCTCCCTGAATCTTCTCTTTTTTTCCCTCACTTTTTTCCCTCACATTTTTAATACTACAGTCCAAATAAACTTTCTCATGTTCCAAATATTTCAAATATTCCTCACCCACCCTTTCAATCACCCCCTCCCCCACCCACTCCAATCTCTCACTCATTGCTATCATTTTCCAAATATTTCAAATATTTCACACCCTATCACGACAAATCCTCCCTCTTCCCCCTCTCATCTATTTTCTCCCATACCTCTTCTTAAATTCCCTCATTTTCTCCAAACGCTCTCTAAGACCATAACTTTCGCCCATCCACCAAAATCACAGCCCCCCCTCCCTCTCTACCCATCCCCATTTTCCCTGCATACACCCCCCACACACAAACATTCCAACTCACTCTTCCCCTTCAATCTCGACCACAGCCATCTGGTCAAACACCCCCTCCCCCTCTTCCTCCAATCTCTCTCTGCCATCTATTTTACCCCTGCTCATCCCCCACCTCTTTCTCTCATCGCCAGCCACAGTAGTCCTTGCTCCCTCCACCCTTCCCCTTTTTCTCCCACTCATTTTCATTCTCTAACAAGTACGGACGTCCAGCAAGACGCTGCCATTATTTTTCATTTTATTTTATTTTTCTTCCCAACATGTCTACCCTACATGTATCTGTGCTTGCATGATATCTTTTCCCTATATCATCATCCTGATGAAGTCTTATAAATAAAGACGAAACGTTGATGTACACATAAAAAACATCCAGGTTTTGGTTTTCCTTTTTCATTTTACCATCACGTCGGATTACCTTCATCCTTCTCTTCCCATATATATATATATATAAACACCTGTAGTCAGACAGTACAATTACCAACAAAATAAAAATGTGTGTACGTGTCATGTGTCTTGTCTGTTCTCTTTTATTCACAGAGAAATCAACGTAGAGAAATTCCACCAAACGTTTTTCAGAAGGGTTCTAAGTATTAAGTAGCTATACTATACACTAGATACCGATTTCCCCGGCAAGCCGGAGTGCCGACTATTGAAGTGCGTATTATATGTAGTCAGACATCCTTGACACACCACTTTGATAAGATAAGAGATTGCAGGCTCCATAAGCAAATGTTATATGGAGAAACTGTTACATAGAAAACGTGCGAGACCTAAACGTAAGTTACGTTTTAAAGATGTAATAAAAAACACGCTTATAACCCGTATGTCATATCTGCAGCAAAAGACATGTACAAATACGTCGGGTCTGCGGAGCTGCAACCGGATATGCAATCTTTTAGATATGGCGTTCTGCTGTTAAGAAGTGTCGATCATCATATATATATATATATATATATATATATATATATATATATATATATATATATATATATATATATATATATATATATATATATTTCAGTATTTTTTATATAAAACAATTATTTCAAATAAAATTCATTTGAAAACACAATTGAACTACCAACACGTTTTCAATTATTGCAGTACGTATAAATTTTATTTACATATTGAAACAAAAACTAAATATTCAGAAATATGCTCTCAATATCCCCATGAACGGAGAGAGAATAAGGGATCAATACGGACAGATTACACGAGAAAAAGAACTTGACAATTGACTCGAACTGCGGGAAGACCTTTTGTTCACTAAAGGGTGTCGGAATTCATCAGCGTTAGAAGTTCAATAGAAAAGATGTTCAACAGCGAAGATCATCAGATCGTGTGACGTCAGCAATAATTCCACATGAGTCACACAATAGGAATGAAATCGTACTGAATCAATATTAGGTGACAGATTAGATAATAAACGAAAATAAATAAGTGGACAAAGGTTAATGAAACTTCAGTTTATAAATAAAATTGACGACGAAGAAGATAAGCTAGTGGGAATAATGAAAGGAAATGCCGAGGAAAAACTTGAAAAACAAGTCGGTACAATATCTGAAGAGGGGGAATATGAATTCGGGGTAGAGATAAAGATAATAAAGACAAGACATCGAGAACAGAAAAATATCAATGGATTGAAAATCGAAATGAGAACATTAAGATCACAGTAGATTACAGCAGAAGACCACGAAAAGGAAGCATTACAATTAATCTATGAAGCAATTAAGAAGAGACACAGAGAGCGTATGAGAAAAGGAAAGACAAGCAAAACGGAAAAGATAAAAGAACAAGCGCTGCTAAAAATTGGCAAAAAAAATATTTGATGAACGCTAAAGCAGAAAGCTAGAATGCTCGAAAAAGTCACAAGGGGTACACTTGAAACAGCGTACACATATCCAAAGCGTAGGGAAGAATTGCCAAAGATCAATGTCCTAAGAAAAAACAGGGAAAAATGTAACATGAAAGACTTGAGAAAGAAGGAAGTAGATGATTTTGTAAAAAAAGCCAGAGCAATAAATGTGCCAGGTGAAGTTTAACGGCAATAAAATATCCACCCAATGGAGGCGAAATCAAAAGGAATATTCTGACCAGTGTTCTTATTAAACATAGACGAAAAATCAAATTTTGAGTAGTTGCTAAAAGAATAATACCATTTGCAATAGAAAACGGATATCCTGATGAATCAAGTCAGAAGACAGGTGTATCTGATATCCATAGACTCGTTGAAGACGCGTTTTTCTATATGGAATCAAATACAGGAGGCTAACAACAACAACATCGATTTGTCAGTAGTATTAGTTAATCTTGGCAACGTATATGGTTCAGTGCCGCATGCTTTTAGAGATAGAATGAGTTTAAATCCTGAAATAAATAAGAGTTATAGTGAGCTATTATTTTAATTTGTTTAATATGATATTTGCAATGGGAACGTATACAACTGAGTGGCAACGATTACAAGTCAGTTATGCAGCTGGATGCACGATATCAGTTATTCTATTCGTTCTAGTGATGGAAATGATATTAATATCTTGCAGATGTGATAATAAAGCGATAGCAACACCATTGATATAATTTATGGAAGACATTGCCGTACTAACGAAAGAGCAAAAGGCAAATACAAATAGTTTCGAACGGTTGGATGAGTTGATTGCATAGTCAAGTATGAAGTTGAAATTCAAGTGCAGAATTCAAGGAGTGTCACGTTTGTTCAAAAGAAAGTACAGTATTCAATCGGAGGTTACAGTGAACAGTATGGGGGATTATATCAAACAATACTAAACAACACAAGCCAATGTGGAGATACAGGAATAGCCACTGAGGATGGATTGAAGGCGGTTACTAAACCATCATTATCTGGAAGAATAATGTGGTAGTGTCTGCAGTTGGTGTTGTACCCAAGAATATTATGGCCGACGATGATGTACGACATTACGCTTTCAAGATTGTATAGAGATGAACAGCGATGCAACTGTTACATGTACCATTGCTAGAGATGCAGAATAAAATATCCATGTTGATATAGAGAAGAACTCTAGTCTTCCCTGTGATTGAAACATTTCAAAAGCCGGATAATATGGAGTCAATATCAGAGGAGAGTTATTGTAATATAGCTAACAGTAAGTAAGGGAGATATCATCAAAGGTGCAGAAAACTGAAATTAAATAAGATACAGAAAGCTCATTGAATAGTCTGAAGACGACGTTGGGATGTGAAAGATTACCATATTGGAATAGGAGAAAGAGCGTAAAGTAAATACGTGTTATTGTACTTAGTCAAAAAACAATTTGGATTCAAAAGAAAAGAAGTAAATAAAACGGTAACATAAATTCAGACAGCATTTTGGTTGGGGCTGAAAATGGGTGACCCTTGCGTGAACGAAAGAGACATCTGATGTATATTATAGAAACCATAAAAACGTTAACATGAGATCCAATGGACAAAATACAAGCAACGAAAGAGCAATAGTCAGCATTAGACCAATCATTGGCAACTCTAGCGTAGAGGGGCGCCGCCGTACCAGTGATATGGGCTGAGGACAAGGCGTTGAAACTGGCCAGTACTGTATCCTCCTTATGATTCTATTGGCTTCGATTCTAGACTGAAGCTTCTAGCTATGAATCATTACAGTGTTCGATACTTCAGAAAAGAAACATGATGCATATTTAAAAGGATATTTAAAATACATGTTTTCTTATTTTCTCTCATGACATTGAAATAAGTAATAATAAAACACAAATATCCATAATCTAAATAAAGAAATATAATCCGATAATAAACCATGAAATAACAAATGATTCACATACTACGCAACAAAAAGTAATTAGAATCCTATTCCCGGTTAACATAGCTTACAGTAAATAATAATATAGTAACCACTACAGTGACTTAATCGAAATATTTGCAAAACTCTGATGAAAGCAGTGTAACTGAGGACAACACAAACTATAAATTTGAAAACCACTAAAAATCAGACACAAAACGTGTATAGGAAAAAAGTAGTAACGACGAAATGGAAGGCAAATCAATCCGATATAGCGACATTCATATTACAAAAGAGTTTCGAACTAATTTACCTCCCGATAAAACTATTGTCAACGGATCTAAATTCGTCAAACATTAACACAAGCGTGTTAACTATAGTGTAGATCTTGGAAATTACGTGTAATTTTTATTATTGTTTGTATTAGGGCTTACGCCTTTCTTATCAGCAGAAAATGATTGGTAAATTTAAAGTCGTGTATAATTTCTACATAATCTATTTACGTGGTGCCATTCGATTTCGATATGCGGTACTTAAAACGAAATATCCGGACTGAAAATTGATAATTACATAATAGAAAATATTAAAATCACAGGACATATTTATATACTAGATAAAAACTAATGATTTCTCCTTGAATCACCTCAGAAGCGAATCAAATTAAAATCGTGTAGTTAAATCAAATATAAATATGCGGAGTAATTTCACAATGAAAGCGAGACCATTCACATAGACGAGCTACTGAATTATAAAAGTACATAGACAAACATTTAAGAAGGGACATTATGAATTACTTACGGCATAATAGCACCACGAAGATGGCTACAATTAAAAGCGTGTTTGCCGAACTATTCTTGGTGGGCCAAAGTAACCAAAATCACAGCTAAAAAGCAACTACTGTAGAACGCATTTATGAGAATAGTATCAGACGATGATGCATCTAAAATGGTATTGACAGACAATTAATTTGTGATGGGAAAATATAGCTCAGTCGAATCGAAATGGATTGGTGAGAGAATAGCGCAAAAATGAAAATTGGTTCAAAAGTGTTCTCCCCATTTAATGAAGCAAAAAAGCATAAAGATGCATATAAATATTCATTAAAAACGAAAAGTAATTCCCCATTTATAAAAAAAATAAGAATTTATATACAATGACATTGTGAACATGTAAAAGTTGATATAAAAACAATATCAAACAAGTTGGAATAAAACATACTGGTCTATTTAAACACATTCAGAAAAAGAATGCAACTCGAAGATAATTAAATGAAGGAATAGTTGGACAATAAAAAAACAAAGAAATGGAAGTGGAAATATATAAATTGGACAGGAAAACAGAATAATATATGAAAAACAGTGATTTTGATCTGCAAAATAAAACTGACTAAACACATTTACGGATCTTTATCAAGTATTAAGAAAGACGATCATAAAAAATCGACATAGTTCGCAGAAAAATATCCGAGAAAAGCCAAACGGCAACGATGTCTTACAGGCTCTCATATGCAAATTACACGCGCCTATAAAAGAAAACGGCATACTAATCGGTGCTCATTGATGTTGTCAACATGTTGACATCTACCCGATGAAATATACACAACATAAAACATGCATTATATTTAACGTTTCAACCAGAAAATTAAGATACTTTGTATTAAATGTGTAATGGGATTTGTAGACATATTGTTGTAGACGAATTGTGTTTATGTATGTAATTTTGTAAAACATCTTTCTTCGTGCATGAATTAACTTTGAATATATGATGCATTCATAACATATTACCTAGTATTAAACCAGTGGCTGACTACTGCTTAAGCAATCACTTGGTTGTATAATATCGTAAATAAAAATAAATGTACTTTCCTCTAATTTGACATAGTTTATTTATATCCATCAATATGTAAAAACTCTTCGTCGGGATGTATACTGATATATCCACGGATGAAATCAACATCATTAAATATGTAGAAGATCAGTTTTAATCAATACTAATCACCAATGGATTTAAACCAAAACTGACAATCTCTTTATATCTGGCCATGAATGTTCTTAATTTTAGCAGAGGCATCAAGTATTCTGGGGTTATTTATTTTATATACACTCAGAAATATATCTAATAATACAGATATCGAACTATATAGATATGATATACTAGCTGTAATAAGGGATTCTAATAAGGTCAAATTAGAAAACTTCAAGAAAATTATACATATGAAAATGAATAAAATTAGGCCTAAAAGTATGTGTACTGGCTTACATAAAAATAGCTCACTTTGTAGAAGTCACCTTAAACTTAAATGAACATACTTACGAGCCATATTTATAAGATAATGCTGATACAATATACGTTAACCCAAAGTCTAATCATCCCCATCAATCATAAAACAGATTCCTAATTCTATCGAAAGTAAGCCTATTAATAACTCATGCAACCATAATGTATTAAGAAAATCAATCAACATTTATAATACAGCTTTAATCATAATGGGTTCCATAATTTCGAAATTAAACATAAGAAACAGGACACCAATAATTATAATAAAATAAAAAATAAAATAAAAATAAATATAATCTGGTATACACCGCCTTATAATCAGCTGCTAACACCTAAACTGGGCATGCCATTCCTAAATATCATTGAAAACCACTTCACCGTATTGAAGCTCCTGCATAAGATATTCAATAAACATAATCTTAAACTGTCCTACAACTGCTGCGAAAACGTAGCATTGATGATTAAGGCACCCGATAACAAAAATACTAAAAGAGAACATTAGAGGAGAAAAATAATAAATTGCGTAAATAGCAAAAATAACACTACGAAGAACAAAATATAAGAACTAGAAATAGTTATAACCCAAACCCTAATATCCATCATTAAAATAGAACTTTAAAAGTTAGTTATGAATACAAAAGTTGTAACTGCATAAATCGTACACTTATCCCAGTACACAATAAATGCCTAACCAAAAGTATTGTTTACCACGCCACAATATTTGCCAAAGAAAAACCAAATAACGAGAAGTACTACGTGGGTATGACCTCTTTAGATTTTAAAACCAGATACTACTACTGCAACAGCACATTTTAAAACAAAGGACGCACAATTTAAATAGCACTAGCAAACCATTATTGAGAGCTCAATGATTGTGGACGCTCACCAAAAATCGAATGGAAAATAATGCGACAGGGCAGTACATGTAGAAATTGTAACGACCCGTGTAGATTATGTCTGAATAAGAAATTTGAAATCCTAAACTTTAAAGACCCCCAAAACCTATTAAACCGCAGAAGAATGCACAGAATACAATTTAATTTCAGTTATCAAATACATAAATACATAAATAAACAAATAAATAGAATAAAATAAAAGCTAAACTGAATTAAAACCTAAAAACGTAAACACCTAAAATAGAAATACAAGCAGACACGTGTTAAAATAAGGTCACCCATTATATTGACACAACAAAGAAAGAAAAGTCGGCTAACTTAAAGAAATCTGAACAATAGAATAAGAATTAGAAATAAAAATAAAACGAACCTTTGTTTGTGAGAAGCCCAACGATTGAATAAGAGAAGAATACAGAAACAGTGATGAGTCATCCTAGAGAAAACAGAATAGATAATAGGAAGAAAAATACACGAAACCTTTGTTTGTAAAACCCAACAATTGGCTAAGAAAACAACAAACAAACATGGATCAGTCATGCTATAGAAAACAGAACAATAAAATAGAAAATAGGAACTAAAATCAACCTAACATTGGCTAAGAGAAAACATTCTGATTGGTTAACTAGAAAGAAGTGTCTATAAAAATACCCGGAAAAACCAACTTCATGCATTTTAGCTTGACGATTTCGTCCGGCAATGAAACACGGAAGCTTCTGTGTAACCTTATTTTCATTAATATATTTTCATAACTTACTACCTAGCTCTACTCACGTTGAAGTAAATACTGAAAATTGATACATAAAAATTACGTCTCCTTATATTACATGTGGATAAATAAAATAATAATATATATAAATATAAAATTATTAATACCTACAGACGATAGCGCTTCCAGCGTATTGCTCCCATCAGTGCAGCCAGTCGGGAGGCGCGAACCCGGTTCACACAGGCAGACTAAATATGCAAGCAGTCGCCATATCCACTTGACCAACGGAAACTGTTTCATAATTTAGGGAAATTAAGATATATATGCACCTAGAATCGGGTACAGATAGAAAACTAGTCGAGAGTGTTCAGCGAACGTATCTGGAACATTGTAGTAGAGCTTTATGACAGTCTATTTTAACATCCCCGAGAGTGTTCGACTTTGTTTTCTTAAAGGGGCTAAGTATAATATTTATAAATAAATATTAAATTATTAATACCTATTCATATATTCAAGGGTTATTAATGTACAAGTTGAGCAAAATTCTTCTGTTCGGGCAATTAATTTTACTCCTCGTGTGTGTACATATATATATATATATATATATATATATATATATATTTGTGATCGGAGTTCACGTCCACTGACTGTAGAGAATTAACTTCTTGCACTGCAGACTGTGTTAGCATGTAACGTCGATGTCTGTAGGTAATAAATGATTAATATTTATTTATAAATATCATTATAAGCCCCCTTTACTAAAGGCCGGGCACTCTGAGTGAGTTTAATAACAAGCAGTACAAATAGCTTCATGCAAGATCCAAACACAGTTTGTTCATAACTTTCAACTGCTCGCGTAAAATACCCGTCGACTCGGTATTTACAAAGTTAAATATCTCCTTAATTATTAGCTAATTCGTTGTGACCGACGGGGGAACGCTCTTGACTACAAATCAGTGGCGATTTGTGATCGGAGTTCAAGCCCGCTGACAGTAGAGAATTAACTTCCTGCACTGAAGATTGCGTTAGCATTACACATCGATGTTTGTAGGTAATAAATAATTAATATTTATTCATAAATATTATATATATATATATATATATATATATATATATATAATTAACATTAGGTGTAAATGTCCTTAAGAGTACTTTTGAATCCTCATAATACTTTAAAATGATGTAATAAACATCATTTATAAACACATAAATATTTAATAGCTCTTTTCGGAGGTTTGATTCATGTCTATGGAACTATAAATGATTCTCGTTGTAAGAGAGACCTATTTTACTTTCGCATTCAATAGAAACTTACTACTTAAGTGAAAAAAATCTAGGCAATTAATCTAATCTTAGTGTTAAGTTAAACGATTTATAAATACACACTTAGTATGTATTGCACGAAAAACACCGAAGTATAACAATCTTAATAGTTGCTAGAATGGATGATGAACTTAAAAGTGAACTTCGTATCCAAATTACCTAAATAAGGATTTGAATGGCTAATCCATTTAACTTAAGCAAAGTAAAACTTATCCTCAAGTGAATTCGATTTTTTTTTAAAATAAAGTATAGAACATATTAACTTTTTAAAGAAATGTTACTGAATTAAAATTCATTAATGTGATCCCCTAATGAATTTAACTTACGCACCTTGATCTCCTCTTAGATTTTCTTGACGTAACTAAATATATCCCATTGTGCTGTAAGGACTGAGACAAACATATACACCACGTCCGAGTCTATGTTCATAATACCCTCCTATATAGCATAGAACATAGTCTATAATTAAAAGGCCGACATGTGCTTAATAGTAACCTTACAACACGGCGTATTTATTCGTATTTTCTAATCGTATATTATAAAACAAAATTAACATTATCTTAAGAAGAATGTTAATAGAAATTCACTTTCTATTATTCATTAGAATTTTCAAACAGCATTGAGCTAAAATTATGTATGTATGTATATATATATATATATATATATATATTGTGCATCATATATAGAGTCGTCTACCTTATATAGCCATGCATATCACATATGAGAAATCTCAAATCTAAGAAAACATTAATAAGAACAAATAAAGGTGTTTACTCTCTTATATAGTTTTATTGATTTTTTACTTATTTATTGTAAAATATTCTATTCTATTTGATATTTATATATATATATATATATATATATATATATATATATACATATATATTTAATGTATTTTATGCAATTATTTAGGAAGTGAGACAATCGAAGTAGTAGTGTGCAAAATAACAACGAACGCTGCAATCACCAATAAAAATTATTACATAAAAATAAATTAAATATTTAGTTAGAAAAAATCGTACATATGTACGATTCTTTTCAACTAAATATTTGATGTATTTTTTGTCTAGACATGGCGTATTGGTCTGATGGTAAAACGCTGGACTATATAACCAAATATCGAAGGTTCGATCCTTGTCTAAGATAGCCATGCTGATGACGGCTGTGAGCCCGAAACACGTATCCATCGATTACGTATGAAATAAATAAAATAATTCATATAAACTAAAAATACGCCCTATCAAGTTATGAAGGACTAATAACGCAAGTTTCTGCATGTTAATCTCTTATGAAGTGAGACAATCGAAGTAGTTGTTGGCCAAAACACAACGAACGCTGAAATCACCAAGGAAACTAATTACATAAACATACATTAAATAATAAGGTGATAAAAATCGTACATATTTCTAGACAGGACGTCTTGGTCCGATGGTAAAATGCTGGACTATACACATCAATATCGAAGGTTCGGTCTCTGTCAAAGTTAGCTTATAACTGCTGTGAGCCAGATACACCTGTCCATGGATTACTTTTATGTACGCATTTAATATATATATATATATATATATATATATATATCCTTATATATATATATATCCTTATATATATATATCCTTATATATATATATATATATATATATATATATATATATATATATATATCCATATATATATATATATATCCATATATATATATATATATTCGATATATATATATATTTATTTATATATCGAATATATATATCGAACATATATATACATATATATATATATATATATATATATATATATATAAATGTTTATACATCTGTATATTTGTGTGTGGTAAGCTTGTTTGTTTACTATCGGCATAGGTAAATTCAATTGTTCTCAACACGCATCTCACGAAGGCATATTCTGCCAATGCTTATCAAATAAAACAGGATACGTTAAGATATCTGCTTGAAATGTTTATTATTCATGGATATTCATTTCCATGGGCAGATTTTTGGCAGGATGTAAAAAAATCGACAGAAAGCGTTTGGGTCAAAATTCATCGCAAGCGCCTGCAGATTATTTATGAAGAGAGCGCAAGCGTTCGTGGAGTCCTCATTTTACACACATTCATACGTTTACGTATAAATTCCTCTCTCTCTCTATATATATATATATATTATATATATATATATATATATATATATATATACATACATGCATCTGTTGAAGTGTGTTTGTTCAAAAATACACTATGTGACTTTAATTCACATGAGATTAACTACTGAATTGTATAATAATAATAATAATAATAATAATAATAATAATAATAATAATAATAATAATAATAATAATAATAATAATTTTAAAGAAATGGTGACGGCTTAGGCTGACACAAGACAAAATATGGGTCGAGGAAGATAAGAAGACCGAGGATGGACAGCGCAAACAAGACCTTGACTAGAAAAGTGTGGAGAATGCTATGACCTTCGGGAGGCTTACCAGCGAGAAATCAATGGTACGAGGATGTTGCGATACTGCATAGGTATTGGCGGTGGTTATCGAAAAGAAGTGAATAATACTGGGAATCTGACGAGGCTTGTTGTTACTCAGACTCCAGGAAATACCATTGGTTATTGTCAGCGAGCAATCACTGACGATGATCTGTGTGAGAACTCTTAGTGAGTACAAATACTACTGATAATAATTGTGGTAAGAAAGAAGACGAGTATGTAAGAGGCAAGCGATTAAAGATAAATACGTAGAAAACAAAGAGTATAATGAAGAAGAAGAAAAAGGATGAGAATCTAAAAAGAAGAGAACGTAGAAGGAGAACATCGATGTAGGAAAAATATAATGGAGGAGAAGATGGAGTAGATGAAGTAAGAAAAGACGGCAGGAATAAAGTAGAAAGGCGCGGTAAATTCTGATCCGAAAAGCGAGAATATAAAATGGCGATACATTAGACAAAAACGCAATCATATTGACGAGAATGACACCAAACGAATAGATGCAGAATTCCCTCCAATCGTGGGGAAAATACTGAATTAAAAATTTAAGTAAAAAGAAATCCCAACACAAAAGAAAGTCATTAAAAAATGAAACAGAAAAAATGAATGAATAAAAAAATATAACATTTAATAAAAGGAAGCAAATACGTGCAGAATGAATGACTTCCTTTATATTTGCACGCCAACTTCATTTGAATTTGTTCTAGTGAGGAGTCGTATTGTCGGATATCGACAACGCGCTTTGGCTGAGATGATAAACGGAAAGCAATCAAATGAATTCCACTGCGTTGTGGATATTGACAGAAGTTGAGAATTACAACCAGAAAAAATAGCGAAGTAGTATGATTCTAGCAGAACAAAATACGTTGAAAAATAAAAGGAATGTATTCCTCCTCCATCTTTTGAAATTATTCTTACCACTTGGAAATAGATAGCACCCATACATTCTCTGTCAGATTGTAGTGGCATATATATATATATATATATATATATATATATATATATATATGGGTGGGGGTCCTGTTTGGGCACACATTGGGCTCCTGTGATATTTTGGAATCAGGAAACAGTGTGTTTGCAAAGCCAGTTGAATATAAGAAAAATCTATAAAAATATAAAAAGGCAAAATCTAAAATTATCTGCGTATTGCTCGCTATATATCACTTTTTTCTTCCTGTTTTCGTCTCCAACTCAAGGTTACATGTGATGATATTCCCTTTTTCTTATAATGGATTATATCTACTTTCTTTATTGTCGTTGGTACAAAAACACGAGGAGATACAGAGAAGCGTGGTGAGATTCGATGCAATTACGGAGGAAGAAAGTGATCAATTTACACTTAATTAGATTTGCTCACTTAGTGTGATGATTACAATTTACGTCTAATTAGATTTTTTGAACATAACCCCATCCAAAAAGTAAGAAATGTTGTAGTATATAATTTGTATGATTCAAATATCAAAAATAAAACTTATTGAAACAAACATTGATCAACTCAGCTTTATCATTATATATATATATATATATATATATATATATATATATATATATATATATATATATGAATATGAAACTAAAAGTATACTTTTAATAGATAAAACCTATAGAGTAATGGGTTAAGCTCAATATACGAGATCAATTATAAAGATAAATGAAAGAAAAGGGATACACATGTACCAATGACAACTCTATTTCTACTTCGATTGTTCAATGCAAGGTCTACTAAAAATATGTTTATTATCGTTTCCTTAAGTCAAGGCTTTTCAAAGAGTACAATCTTATCATCAGAGGAATTACATATATAGATAAGTTGGCAGCTGAAAAGCCAAAATTAAAAGTTTGAAAAAATATAAATTAATGGAGAGTGACAGTGTGCGTGTAAAGAAATATGGCGTCTGTTTAGTTGGGGAATGTCCGTTGATAAAGTGACCGGTGAAATGAGATTTAAAGATGGGAAAAGGGGTTTCTTGAAGGCAGCGTTGACAATGTTCCAAAATGAAGTAAATCCAATAGAAAGATGATTAGTAACTTATCCATCTATGTAATTCCTCTGATGATAAGATTTTAATCTTTGAAAAGAAAGAATAATAAACATGCTGTTACCGAGCACACCTTGAATTGAACAATCGAAATTGAAATAGAGTTGTCATTCGTACATGTGTATCTCTCTTTTTTCATTCATCTATCTATCTATCTATCTATCTATCTATCTATCTATCTATATATATATATATATATATATATATATATATATATATATATATATATGTAAGGGTGATGAAAAAGGAAAAATCAAAAAGGATGTTTTTTATGTATACATGAACGTTTCGTCTTTATTTGTAAGACTTCCTCTGGATGATAATAAAAAGAAAAATGTAATGCAAGCACGTGCACATATTGAGTTGACATGGTGGGTTGTATGGGAAGAAAGTAATAGCTACTACTGGAAGCAGTGGGACCGAGGTCCCGGCTAGGTGAGGCTATAGTGTGGAATGAAATAAATGGGGTTGGATATTAGTGGATAAAGTGGGGGGTTGGGGTGAGCAGAGATGATGTGGATGGTTGTAAATGAGAAAGGGGGAGGGGAAAGGGTGAGCAAGAAATAATGTGGATGGCAGTGAGTGAAGAAGTGGAGGGGTGGGGAAAAAGGAGCGGGGAATCTTTGACCAGCTGACTATGTTAAGAATGTAAGGGGTGAGTGGGTTAGAGGGATTAGGTTCATGGTGAATGAAGATGTGTGTGTGGGGGGTGTATGCGGAGAAGTGAAAGGTGGGGAGAAAGAGGAGGGGGGCCTGTGATTTTGGTGAGTGGGTGTATCGCGGTTTTAGAGAAGATTTGAAAAAAGTGAGGTGGTTCAAGAGTAGGGTATGAGTAGGTAAGGGTGCGAGAGTAGGGCTCGAAATGTTGAAAAAGAATGAGGGGGAGAGGGGAGATTTGTTGTGATTAGGTGTGAAATATTTGAAATATTTTGAAAAGTAGGAATGTTGTGACCAGCTGGCATGTTAAGAATGTGAGGGAAGAGTAACTTGAAAGTTTCGGATTCATGGTGGATGAAGATGTGTGTGGGGGAGGGGGTTGGGGGTGGGTGTGTATGCGGAGGTATGTGGGTGAGTGTAATTGAGATTTGAGAGATAAAAAAATAGATGTTATCCACGGTCTGGTTTGTTCGGAAAAGATGATTTTGCTTATAAAGGCCGATAGATTGTAGAAGCCATTTCGTTGTTTGATGGTGTTGCAGGCAGTGATTAGTACAGTTTCCAGTAGTCTTCGCCGAGCTTTGTTGTGAATGTATTTGGTGATTTTGGCTTGTTCAAATTTGAAGCCGTGACCGTGCTCTAGTGCATGGGAGAAAAGTGCACTGAGAGAATTATTTTTTTTTATGTCCCTTTTGTGTTCACTCAATCTTTTTTTCAATTCACGTTGTGTTTCTCCCACGTAAATTTGATGGCAGTTGTTGCATGGGACAGTGCATAATCCGGCATGGGATGTGTTTTTTTTTTGGAAGTGTCTTGATGTGTTTAATGTTTGTTTTATTGATTGTGATGTGGTTTGTACTGTGGGAATGCCTAGTTTGTTAAGCGTGTTGCATATGGATGTGTTATTGGAGTACGTGGGTAAGAGAAGGGGTCTGTCTATGAGAGAGGTTTTTGAAGATTGATTTTTTTGTCTGTTGTTTTTGGAGAAAATTTGAAAGGCTTTCTTCTTGGCATTTAATATCAAATGTGTGGCTTATTGCAGTGCTTTTAAGGAATTAAAAAAATATTTTATTTCTTCATCTATGTATTGGGGGCTACAGATTCGAAGGGCGCGTAGGAAAAAGCTTATAACTATACCTGTTTTGATCTTACTATTATGGTGAGAGTAGAAGGGTATGTAGTCATTTGTGTGAGTGTTTTTGCAGTGTACCTTAAATTCTAGTATTTAGGCAAGGTATTGAGTTGTCTATTTCAATCACATGGGTGAATTTTATGGAGGGTGTTGAGTTTGACTTTGAGATTATTGATTTGTATATCTATGGGTAGGAAAATTAGAATATCATCAATATATCTAAAGTATTCGATGTTAAGGGGTAATCTATATTTGAAGGGGCCGGATTCTAAGAATTCTAGAAAGAGGCAGGCTAATACACCGCTTAGGGGGTTGCCCATGGGGAGTCCAAATATTTGTTTGTAGAATTCTTCGTTGAATTGTTACGTCAGTGATAAGTCTAATTATTTCTATTAAAATGTTGGGGGGGAGGTAAGTCGGTTTTGATTTTCTTTAGATGTGTGTGAAGTTTAGGCAATTTTTAACTGGGACATTAGTGCAAAGCGATGTTACATCTAGGCTATGTATGTTTTTCTTTTCTAGGTTAATTTTTTTTTTTATTTTGTTAAGAAGGTCGCCTGGGTTGTTGATGTGGAAAGGACTAATAGTGCCCATTAGTGGGGTGAGAATGTTAGCTATGTCCTGTGCGATCTTGTGTGTGGTGCTACTTATGCTCGATACAATGGGGCGCATGAAGATGTCTGGTTTGTGGGTTTTGGTGAGCCCGTATAGTGTAGGAATGATGGGGGGATACTCAATATATGATGTCCATTTTTTGTTGTTCTTGATTAGGTGTTTGAAAGCTTTGTTGAAATGTTCTATGTTTTTATTTATAGTGTTTTGCTCAGTTTTAGTGTATGTGTTTTGAAAAAAAAGAACTCTACTGATTTTTTTCTTGAACGGCTTATCGTCTGACCCTCTAAGAGGAGACGTCAGAATAATAAATTGAACTAAGAAAATTGAATGAGTAACGTGCATATATATATATATATATATATATATATATAATATATATATATAATATATATGATCATAATAATAATACAAGTTATACTAATAATAATTAATATTATAATAGATTGTTTTACCTTGTAGTGCCTTTTTATTGTTGTGAAGTATGATCAAGCTATGAAGTGTTGAAGAGCGTTCAGAGAAAACTATATTTGCTACTACTGTTATAAAATCGTTGCCCAAAATATGTTCAGCTTTTTATATGTTACACGTCTGTTGACGTTTATGTTCTTTTATGTAAATTAGCGACTCGTATCGTACAAATACCAGCAATTCATTTTCCTTACTTCCCAATATATTAACAAATATCTCTAAGATAATTAGTACGGTGGTCTCCGATTCGATGTTCTATTCATTTACCAAACTGATTGTTTTTCATAGCAACCATTCATTTCCACAGTCCTTCCATAATACGAAATTGAAACGTTTTCTATCTGTAGCCATTAGGTATCAAAATATTATTTTTGTATTAAGCTGAAAATGTAGCTTACATCAGAAATGCTTGTCGTTTTAATATTATATGTTCATGAGGTTGGGAAATTTTAAATTATATTTCATTATTTTTTTATTCAAACTTTTACATTCTTAACTTTCCTATTTCATTCTCACTTGAAGTCGTTGCATGACTATTCAAACGTTACATCCGGTAAATATACTGATAGGTTTGAGCTATCGGAGTTTGATTCGAACTAGAATAGAGTGCTCGATGCCTTCTTATACCGTTACCATTGTTTCGTGCGCACGCGTTCGATCTCCAGGTGTCATAATGATGGATAACGAATCGAACCCGATCTTAAAGATTGAGCGAGTAAGCGTAAAACCATTATAACGGTATAAAAATCTTATCTATTAATATATAATATAAATATAAAGGTAGGTATGTTGATATATTTGTTTGTACAGGAATCATTTCGAAAATTTATTAACCGATCATTTGAATTATTAAGTCGAGCTTTATGTTGGATGTATTTAATTTAGTTTCATAAAAGTCCTGATTCAACCGATATCTGTGAAAATTCAACCTTACGTGGTAGGCATCAAATTATATAATTCCCCAAATTTTCTTTTCTTTAGGGCAATTTGAAGTGGTGTTACCAGGGTAATATATGGCTTAACCTTCTAATTAAAAACATTACTTATATCAGCTGTACATTCAACACGAATTCATAGAGATTCCCCGAATTTCAATCATTTCTAAAGATCCCTTAAGCATTCCATTTTAGTCATTTTTTAGTATCAAATTCATGTAATGGATTTTAATTTAAAATAAGAATACGGATTCCAGACATAATGTTTAGTATCATTATATCTTGATGTTAATCTTTGTAAGGGGACTTTATGTATTCTTACAAAGATAAAAATAAATATGTGGTACATAACTGTTTTACCCATCCTGCGATACGAATTATTATTGTACACACATACATATATATATATATATATATATATATATATATATATATATATATATATATATATATATATATATATATTAATATATATATATATATATATATATATATATATAAGTATAGATATCTCAATTACTGTTGTAAGCTTGTGCTGACGCTAAAAGTTTACAACATTCGATTGTTGTTAAGCCTGAATATGTGTTTGTCTTACCACAGTGAATAGAGGTGCTACAACGAATCACTTTGTCTGTAGATGATTAGATATGCCATTTAGCTGCGTGGATGAAGCACTTTAGTAATGGGAAATTGTCAGTGGCCATTATCGATCAAGTGATAAAATCCTATCTAATTTTAATAGTTAAAGAAATCGTTTTTTATGAATGATCGTATAACTTGTTCTTCGTATACTTTGTGGTCTGCGTTCGCTCTCGATATAATTAAGGGGGAGGGGGGATTTCACCCACCCCCCCAATTTTTATTTGTTTAATTTTCTTTGGCGGAAAAAAAAATGTTGGCGTAAAATAAAAAAAATGTTTCCCTTTTTAAACAAAATGGTATTCGAAGACAATTTTACTTTGTCTCATCACCCAAGAACGCGGCAGCCTTGCAAAAATAGACGACCGTTAGTCGTGATAATATAAAGCTCAATATATTGAATAGAGCAATCAATTCTAAAGATGAAAGATGAGAATAAAAAATTGTAAAGATACTATATTTTTTAGAACATCAAAAGTTCAGAGCAAAGAGCTTCATATCCTTCATCCATGGATTTTCAAAAAAATTCAAATGTGTTTGTTAATAGACTGAATATCATTTAGATTCCTTAACAATTGGAGTATTATTTTTTTTTTAACAGTCATTTCCAATATAACAGCTGTGTTTATTTTTGACGTCTTCTTGGACAGCGTCCACCCTGACTCTACGCTCTTATCTCAACATAAGATTATTTACCTTTTGGTATTCATTTTGTTTTATTTTATGTGTAATTTTCAAAGCTAAATGTTGCCGAGAATGTTTACAATTACATTGTAGGTTTTTCTTTTTCCTCATGAAAAGAGTTTATCTTTGATAATCCAAGGATTAAGGATATGAATATTCTTTTCTCTGTACCTTTGATGTTCTAATACGTATTGTATTTTTACAATTGTTTATTCTCATATTTCATCTCTCTCTCTTTATATATATATATGCATATATATACATATATATATGCATATATATACATATACACACATATATATATATATATATATATATATATATATATATATATATATATATATATATATATATATATATATATATACTCCAGCCAGGGAAACATCAACAGAATAATTATCGAAGTAATTTCAACTGGTCTTATAGAAAGTGCTACATATCAAAATGTCAAATATATATATATATATATATATATATATATATATATATATATATATATATATATATATATATATATATATATATATGATTATTTGTATGTACACAGCTATGTACAAAATATGCGACACTTCAACAGACAGAGTTAAAATCTGATCTTTACCTTAGATCATATTTGGAAAGATTTTAACTCTACCTATTAAATCTAGTTTATAAAAGCTGTTGATCGATAACATCATCATGCCAGTTTCACAGATTTTGTACGTCTGTGTAAATCAAAATAATCATAGAAATATATATATATATATATATATATATACATACATATATATATATATATATATATATATATACATGTATGCATATATTACGACTAATTATTATAGATGCTATATATGGACATTTTATGCAGTTTTTATGATACTGATATACTTCTATAGAAATCCTTATACTTTATTTTGTCTCGGTTTAACTTTTTAAATTAGAAAATATTCACTTTCTTATTTGAAAGTGTTACTGTAAACTTCATGATAATCTTTTATTTTAATGATGAATTATTAAAGTACTATTTTATTGTAAGCTTTTCAATTCTCCATAGTATATTTATTTCAAAGTCGTGTTGTATTTTTTTAATTCATTAATGGTGTCATTATTATTTTTCAATCAGAACAAAAAGCGAACCGTTTTGATTTCCCTCTATACAATACTAATTCTATTTCATTTGTATTTTATATTTATTATCTTTAAAAGTGACAGATGTGTCTATGATAATTTATTTACTATGAACTCATACAAAGGACTTTGCAAACAAAACACAAAAGAATAAACGACGATTTAAACGTGATGAAGAGTTTAATCTTGTGAAATGGTTGCCTATATAGGAGATTATGTTGGTATATATAAAAAAGTTTTTTTCCACTGAGAATTACTTACTTTAAGTAGCAATGACTATGATTGGATCTTCTGGAAATTCCATTGTTCATTGATTAAATCTATTACAGTATAATTATGTTATTGTTAGTGATTACATAAATGTAACACATATATAAATGCACTTAACACGGGAGCTTTTGTAACATGCGATCAAAGTAAATCACGATTTATATGTCAATTTTGTATACAGGACAACAATTTATACAACTGATTAGACAAATTTTATTTGGATATTAACCAAATAAAAATTCATTTATTTCCGTATAGTTGAATTAAATTTGTGAAATAGTTTGCTGTTGCAAATATGTGATTGTACTCAAAACAATAGGGTTGTGTTTTATATTAGGAAACATGCTCGTAAAATTCATGGGAATGTTATATCATATATGAACTAAAAGGCACTTCTTTTTCTATTTCCACATACTCGTTATTATTTTATATATGAAATAAAAGGCACTTCTTTTTCTATTTCCACATACTCGTTATTATTTTATATATGAAATAAAAGGCACTTCTTTTTCTATTTCCACATACTCGTTATTATTTTATATATGAAATAAAAGGCACTTCTTTTTCTATTTCCACATACTCGTTATTATTTTATATATGAAATAAAAGGCACTTCTTTTTCTATTTCCACATACTCGTTATTATTTTATATATGAAATAAAAGGCACTTCTTTTTCTATTTCCACATACTCGTTATTATTTTATATATGAAATAAAAGGCACTTCTTTTTCTATTTCCACATACTCGTTATTATTTTATATATGAAATAAAAGGCACTTCTTTTTCTATTTCCACATACTCGTTATTATTTTATATATGAAATAAAAGGCACTTCTTTTTCTATTTCCACATACTCGTTATTATTTTATATATGAAATAAAAAGCACTTCTTTTTCTATTTCCACATACTCGTTATTATTTTATATATGAAATAAAAGGCACTTCTTTTTCTATTTCCACATACTCGTTATTATTTTATATATGAAATAAAAGGCACTTCTTTTTCTATTTCCACATACTCGTTATTATTTTATATATGAAATAAAAGGCACTTCTTTTTCTATTTCCACATACTCGTTATTATTTTATATATGAAATAAAAAGCACTTCTTTTTCTATTTCCACATACTCGTTATTATTTTATATATGAAATAAAAGGCACTTCTTTTTCTATTTCCACATACTCGTTATTATTTTATATATGAAATAAAAAGCACTTCTTTTTCTATTTCCACATACTCGTTATTATTTTATATATGAAATAAAAGGCACTTCTTTTTCTATTTCCACATACTCGTTATTATTTTATATATGAAATAAAAGGCACTTCTTTTTCTATTTCCACATACTCGTTATTATTTTATATATGAAATAAAAGGCACTTCTTTTTCTATTTCCACATACTCGTTATTATTTTATATATGAAATAAAAAGCACTTCTTTTTCTATTTCCACATACTCGTTATTATTTTATATATGAAATAAAAGGCACTTCTTTTTCTATTTCCACATACTCGTTATTATTTTATATATGAAATAAAAGGCACTTCTTTTTCTATTTCCACATACTCGTTATTATTTTATATATGAAATAAAAGGCACTTCTTTTTCTATTTCCACATACTCGTTATTATTTTATATATGAAATAAAAGGCACTTCTTTTTCTATTTCCACATACTCGTTATTATTTTATATATGAAATAAAAGGCACTTCTTTTTCTATTTCCACATACTCGTTATTATTTTATATATGAAATAAAAGGCACTTCTTTTTCTATTTCCACATACTCGTTATTATTTTATATATGAAATAAAAGGCACTTCTTTTTCTATTTCCACATACTCGTTATTATTTTATATATGAAATAAAAAGCACTTCTTTTTCTATTTCCACATACTCGTTATTATTTTATTTTTGGAGCAGTGTGTGTCTATATCATCAGTTCTTAAATAACATTTAAACATATTTTCATGTAATTTTTCGTGGAACTTTGGCATTTTACGAAATAAAATGTAATTTCTTAAAATATTTTTTAAATTTTTTGTCAGTAAGACTCGATATATTTGTATTACAGATGAAAACCTTAATGTTTTTAGTTGTCATTGTAACATGTTATTAATAATAAGTGAAATATGTCTATCAATTTAGATCATTAAAGTATCCTGATTCCATTCCGGAATTTTGGATGAGAATGTATATGTATATAAATGTAATTTTATTGAACGAGAAAACAACTTACATGTTGTATTTATTTACATATTTTATTAAAAAAATAATAATCTAATTAAAAAATGTGTTAATTAAACTATTTTATACACTACCATTCTAATACATGAATATTTAAAGCAGGCGACAAATGGCCATTATCTGTGTTATAATCTTATAAGTACATATGCGTTTGATATTTTGTAATTATTCATTAAATAATTATTATATTTGTTTATTAAAATACAGTAGACATTTCAATATGTAGGAATACAAACATCAAAACGGATTACTGTTGTCATGAAATCAAACAAAACGTACACTGTATGTTAATTACGTAAATATTTACATTTCTGTTGATAATTTAGGAATAATACGTTTATCAGATGTTCCTTATATAAACGGTATAATAAATTGATATTCTTTGATGATTAGCTAGTCAATGTTATTATATATTCAGGTCCTATGTATAAGACATATACAAACAGTTTTCTTTCGTCATTTGTGTCAGGCGGAATTTTAATGGACATAGAGTATTTGAGCAGGCTTCTCCTATGTGGAACACATTACGGAAGGACTGCATTACAACGAACGTGCTCATTTTAAATCCTATATCTACAAAGGATTGTCATACACCCATTAATAATTTATCAAACGCAGTTAAAACGATTGATCAGTGTTAGTACTTCCATAGTTTTTGTTCATCTTTCGACTGACAAGGAATCCTTCTCATTATCAATTATCCTCGAGTCGCTCTTGAATTTGATAAAAAGTAAATGAATTAAATAAATATAAGATTTGTAAATATATTGCCATATTGCTGAGCTTATTGCAATTATTTATCGTTTATCAGTCGGTCATATATATATATATATATATATATATATATATATATATATATATATATATATATATATAACAGAGTGCAGAACGAATAATACATTTAAACGAATAAATGTAAACGAATAAATATAAACGAATACAATTTGGTATATTCAGACTACTGTTCTCATCTTGGGTGTTTTCATCACAACGTCTCGGCCGATGTAACCTACGACCTTCTTCAGTTGTACTTTGTCGAACTCGAGAATCTTTCTGACAGACTCAGGAATCTGGATAGAATTTCGAACGGAATTAAATTCTAAGTGACAGTCATCTGAAGGGTGATGGTTATATCTTCAGTGCGGGCGATACAAAGAATTGCAAATTACTAGAGGAGCTTTTCCAAGTTATGGCAGATGATATGAGAGCATGCAACTTCCGTGGATTTAATAAAAAGGTTCCGTTCGAAATTCCGTCCAGATTCCCGAGTTCGACACAAAAATTCCTGAGTTCGACAAAATACACCTGAAGAAGGTCATATGTTACATCGGCGTGAACGTTGTGATAAAAACACCCAAGATGAGAACAGTAGTCCAGATATACTAAATTATATTCGTTTATATTTATTCGTTTCAATTTATTCGTCTAAATAATTACTCTAAAAAATTCCGAAATACATACACATTTATATATATATATATATATATATATATATATATATATGGGAAGAGAAGGATGAAGGTAATCCGACGTGATGGTAAAATGAAAAAGGAAAACCAAAAACTGGATGTTTTTTATGTGTACATCAACGTTTCGTCTTTATTTATAAGACTTCATCAGGATGATGATATAGGGAAAAGATATCATGCAAGCACAGATACATGTAGGGTAGACATGTTGGGAAGAAAAATAAAATAAAATGAAAAATAATGGCAGCGTCTTGCTGGACGTCCGTACTTGTTAGAGAATGAAAATGAGTGGGAGAAAAAAGGGGAAGGGTGGAGGGAGCAAGGACTAGTGTCGCTGGCGATGAGAGAAAGAGGTGGGGGATGAGCAGGGGTAAAATGGATGGCAGAGAGAGATTGGAGGAAGAGGGGGAGGGGGTGTTTGACCAGATGGCTGTGGTCGAGATTGAAGGGGAAGAGTGAGTTGGAATGTTTGTGTGTGGGGGGTGTATGCAGGGAAAATGGGGATGGGTAGAGAGGGAGGGGCGGCTGTGATTTTGGTGGATGGGCGAAAGTTATGGTCTTAGAGAGCGTTTGGAGAAAATGAGGGAATTTAAGAAGAGGTATGGGAGAAAATGGATGAGAGGGGGGAGAGGCAGGATTGGTGGTGATAGGGTGTGAAATATTTGAAATATTTGGAAAATGATAGCAATGAGTGAGGGATTGGAGTGGGTGGGGGAGGGGGGTGATTGAAAGGGTGGGTGAGGAATATTTGAAATATTTGGAACATGAGAAAGTTTATTTGGACTGTAGTATTAAAATATAATAATGGTAACAATGGTGGCCACGATAATTTTAATAATTTTACTAATGATAATAATGATAATAATGATAATAAAAATAGTAGTAATATTATAAATAATAATAATAAAAATAATAAAATTAATAATCATATTAATATATAAGACTGTTAATAATAATAGTAGAGGTGGTTATTTAAATAATAGATATAAGAAGTGATTATAGTAAAAACTGTAAAAGTAATGAGAATAAAAATAATAATAATAATAATAATAATAATAATAATAATAATAATAATAATAATAATAATAATAATAATGTTACAATATGTTACTACTGACAGACTTACAGAAGATACATCCATATACACAAGTGAAAGAACACACACACATCAAGGGAGGCGCGAGAACGCTCTATCCCTTAATAGACTACAAGAACGGCCTATGCTAGAAAATCTCATTTCTTTGATCAATCATAACTCAAAAAGCAATAAATCAAATTAGTTAAAACTTTGCACAAAATTGTTCTTTGATAGGTTCTATAAGTGTGTAGAATTGCAGCATCATTAGTCAAGGCAACCCAGAGATCCAGAAAGTTCAATCCTGAAATCATGTTATCTGTGTGTACGTACGTACGTATGTGCCACCCTGTGGCTGATCAACTATTTGATGGATTAAGCTGATTTTTGGCAGATATAGAGATTCCAGAGTCTAGTTGATGGTATTTTAATTTCAGTTCACCATATACATTAGTTTTCCAGTAAATTCCAAAAATCCTCATGAGAAGGCATTGTATGGAAGCATAGCCTTTACAAAAGTAGTGACATTCCATGGAAAATGCCAGTATACTGAAATCATATGCCCTTAATAGGGTTAAGATGAAAATTCATATACACTAAATGTACAAAAGCAAGGAAATCCCCAAATGTTTACACTTTTATTGGCATTAACGGTATGACTACATATCAACCAAACCATTTCATTATCACATCACTACAGTATAAATCTCTATGCATGGGTGGATGAAGTGTGTGAAGTGCGTCGAAGAAAAATTCCTACCAGTAAAATACATAGCCCTGCTATGCTCTGGGTTGCCTTAATGACAATAAAAGTGTAAACAAATTCCTTGGTTTTGTACATTTAGTTTATATGAATTTTTATCTCAACTCTATTTATGGCATATGATTACAGTATACTAGCATTTTACATGGAATATATATATATATATATATATATATATATATATATATATATATATAAGTTTACACGCTTAGATACAAGAACAAATGTGCATAGACGTATATGCATAGGCATACGCATACTTCCACAGATATACAACACTTCAGACTTCACCAAAGCGCACCATAATAGTTACACATACACAAAGACACAGACATACAACAACACATGTATTTATGCACGCATATATATAGATTCAGACGGACAGATACACCAACACACACATATATATATATACATATATATATATATATATATATATATACATTTATATATAGAATATGGAAAGAAAAAAATCACATACACATTGCAACTGTCAGTATATATATATATATATATATATATATATATATATATATATATATATATATAAATATATATATATATATAAGATACGTTTATTTACAAAATCACACATACCCATCTGCATCGATCCGCACATATACACATGCATATATACTTTCACTCATACATATGTTAGGGTACTCAAATATACACTCAAATAAACATACATACCCATTATAGACACGCATGCATACAATTATCTATATTTGCATTTTTACAATCACAACTACACATACGTAAATATGCACTATATACATACGCATTGAGACACACCCACACACACACACATATATATATATATATATATATAGAGAGAGAGAGAGAGAGAGAGAGTAAGATTTTCTAAATCAATCAACTTATAAATTAATTTTTGCGCGCACAACATAGAAATCTTTATATATATTAATATATTATGATTATATTTGGGTACATAATTTAATTAAAGAAATTACGGAAAGGAAGACATGTTTTATCTTTCATGATTAAAAGATACGAGGGGAACCATGTGCATGTCGATCGGTTTCGCCCACACTTAACGAAAACTGTATCGTTGGTATTTAAAAAAGAGAGGATGTAAAAAAACATTCAATCCCATATAAATGCCGATAGATAAACGCACACAACAACACACACAGTGACGCGAATACAATGGTTCATTACAGCTGAACCATGAAGAATAACCCCCGAGTGCCGAATCTAACCGACTAGATATTTAGACACTGATCAACCACATATAAATTGTATAAGGTTGTATAATCACAAATAACACATGGAGAAAAACAAATACGAATCTAAGTAAAATAAAATTGCCATTCAATATACGTATGTAAAATTACATAATATGACACCCCCGCCCTCGCCACACAGTAAGGGCAGTGCCACCAGCAGCATAAGGTGGCACATACAATTTACGTGAATAGAGTAGGAGGGCCTGGATCATTATCAAAACTTAAACTGCAAGTTGCTGGCCCTCTGGGGGAGACTCATTTTCACGCAAATTCTAGAGAAATCCAACGGCCGTTAACAGCAATATCTCAAGTGTAAACTGTTGTTGCAAGAACGACATTATTAGAAAACAAAAACAGCGAACAACATTATTTTACAACGATGATAAAAAACGGCGAGTGTTAGGATTCTAGTCAAAGTAATTGTTACTCAAACACAGTTGTCTGTGGACAATCACTGGTAACGATTCGTGTGAGAGTAACAGGTAAATATGATAATACTTTCAAGTAAAATGTAGTAGTAGTAGTAGTAGAATAATAATAACAACAACTACGACGACGACACCACCACCACCAACAACAACAGCAACAGCAATAATAATAATAATAATAATAATAATAATAATAATAATAATACTAATAATGATGATGATGATGATGATGGTGATGATTATGATGATGGTGATGATGGTGAGAATTAGCTTCCTCCACTGAAGATTGCGTTAGCATGAAACATCGATGTATGTAGGTATTAAAATAATTAATATGCATTTATAAATATTATATATATATATATGCACGTGCATCATTATAGCATTACTAAATGGTTCAGCTATACATTAAAAACATCAAATTATAGAGAGATGATGTACTTATATTATTTCCGTGTTTCAATTTGTCTAGACACACTTAAGGCCATCGTATATTTGTATAGGATGACAATGCTTACTAAATCGCATCGATATTCATTCTGGCACGTTTTCCATTAATTGCCGCGGTGCCATTTAAAGGAATACACAAAATAAGCAGATGAAAATATTAAAAGCATTTACAAGCAAAATGATGTTTTAGTAAAATAGTATCCTTTTCAACGTGTGTCTTCACTATAAGATTTTCTGATTTAATGTAACTAAAATTAGACATTTCTCTTCTAAAAAGAAGTAAGGTATAATACAAAGGTTGTGGAAACGCTTCTATGTGTGTCTCTCTGTTTCTTAGGTAAATTGTATTACAAAACCTCATCAAAAGAGTCAAACACAACATTTCTTGAATAGAATTCTAAATAGAATCAGATGGTGGTTTCAGCTTCAATAAGGCTTAGCCAATATAATTAAAAAGCATGCGTTACACTCGTTAAATAACACTACCTGTTTTAAAACCTAATTAACCTGCCCATATCGATATATTAAAACACTACACCTACTACTCCAATACTACTACTACTACTACTACTACTACTACTAATAATAATAATAATAATAATAATAATAATAATAATAATATTAATAATAATAATAATCCTCGTCGCCCATGAAAGGCAAAAAAACAACAAGTCATCCACGCAAAAAACACAGACATAAGAGAAGGTAATAAGAAGGAAACAACTTGCCAAGAGTAGATGTTTTCGTTTCAGTTAATCACAGTTAAATGTTGCGCATATATTAATACTAGCAAATATATGCTCCCTCTAGTCGCATACTTTTGATAGGCTGGGAGGATGATATCATGATGCAGGAACTACACACACTGACTCCTAAAGGAGAAAGGTGGATGATATCATGTTGAAAAAGCTACAAACATTGACCCCTAAAGCGGAAGGTAATTGCTGAGAGGATTATATCATAACAAACACTACGCTCCTCGCTCTAAAAGTAGGAGTTAATGCCTGGGAGCATGATATAATAACAACCTAAAAGATAGTACACTACAGTTCCTTCCCCAAAAAGCAGAAAACAATCCCTTGAAGGTAACGAGCATATACTGCCTTACCCACAAAGATGAGGTAAGGCCTAAAAGGAAAGTATCATGACAAATTAACACATACTATATAGAACTAAATAAGAATACACCGTTTTAATGTTTATATTTTTAGAATAGGTAGAAAAAAATTCGCATTTCTTTTTTAGATGGCATTTAACACACTGAGTTATGGCAAGAAACGGCAAAATGAAAATTGGGCGGCAAAAATAGAGTTAGCATCTTTATAAACAAAAATAAATATGATAACTGGAAAGAACGATAACTACCTTTCATAACTTTCTAGTTTTAAAAAAATGTTTAAAAACTTGCGTTTTCGTCCTTCTTTAGCTAGCCTCTTTTGACGTCAGCATATAGGAATCTACGTGGGTGGCGCGTCTCCTTTCTTGTAAAACGCACTCAGGTCGCGAGCGTCCACGGTCTCCAAAGGTTGGTCGTGACCGATATTGGTGTAAATAATCACGTGTATGAAGCCGTTGCGGTTCATACGCCTTTTACTGCTCGTGAGAGAGTCTTCTCTTCACATGATCACGACGCGCTCGTCACGTGTCCGAAGCGCGTAGTTTGAATGGGGGATTGGAATGCCATCAAGATCTCAAGATAGACGAAGTCGTGGAGCTAGAGGGCCAGAAGTGGTGGCATACCTAATAGTTTGATGACACCTTGTTAACAGGTTTCGTGTCGATTATCGTGGGCGGGAGATGTGTGCAAGGGAAAATAGCGTACCTTCCTACCCAAACTCTTATCTGGAGCATATGTTACTAAAAACAGGCGACACTGATTGTATATTGACACTAGCTAGATCAATCGGGCCATATACTATTTATAGTCCGGTTGAAATCAAGGAAAAAGCTTAAACACGCCGGGTACTGGAAGTGTTATACCTCGTTGCTGTAGATAGAAGAGTTCCGTGAAAAACTATAGCTACGGATCCAGCGGGATTTCGTGGTGGCAGTTATCGGGAGTAAGTGGTGTGTTACCTTCAAAACTAAGATCAGAAGGTTCTCCGTCAAATACGTTTAGCGTATCGCACTTGATAATTCCACGGTGAATAAGCGTTAAAAAGAAGATAAACTAACCCGGGCGGTAGACTGTATGCATAGAACTATCTCAGCATGACCTACGAGGCGCGGCTAGCGAGCTTTACGACGACCTATTAGTTAGAGCTAGGTCATTGAAACTTTCCAATGAAACCGTGAACTCAGACGCGGATAGGTGTAAGTATGTTTTTAGGCGTGCCTTTAATAAGTATATACGAAATTTCAAGCACCCGGATGGACGTACATTTGAATCGACTCGGGAGAACTGCGAGAGCTTTCAGGACCATTCTGAGATTCTTCACCAAACTGCTCAACCACCCAGTCCAGGAGTTTTACAACGAATTGACTGACTCTTCCCGCCTCAATGTGGATGGAGCAGCTGGTTACGAAGGTACGGTGATGGAACAATAGGATTTTCTGCGTTGAAGACGGTCGGCTGAAACAAATCATTTGAATCGACTCAGGAGATCTGCGAGGGCTTTCAGGACCATTCTGAGGTTATTCACCAAACTGCTCAACCACACAGTTCAGGAGTTTTGCAACGAATTGGCTGAATCTTCGCGTCTCAATGTGGATAGAGCAGCTGGTTGCGAAGGCAGGGTGATGGAACAATGGGATTTTCTGCGTTGAAGACGGTCGGCTGCAACAAATAATCCGGGACTTTATGTTCTATCCTACGAATTGTATTTGAGGCTGTCGCACATCTTTGTACCGATTCTGATGGATATGTTCAACCGTTTGTTTTACGAGAGTTACCAAGGGAGTTATCACATTATCGAAGAATTGGTGCAAACATAGTGGTGACCAACTAGACGATGAACGCCCTATAATTCTGCTAAACACAGAGTTAAAATGTAATAAGCTCCTTCTTCACCGAGCAACATTTGTGTCTTACTCGGTCGCCCCTAATCTTCTAAGCCTAAACTGACAGTCGACCCCGCCTCTCTTGAGGGAAAACTTTGTTTCGCAAGTTGCCCCTCACTCTCCCTCGCTCCTCTGTACTCCCTCTTCTATTTGCCCAGGGAAAGAGTACGTGCAAATTCTGTATTCCCAGTTGTCCTCCTCTGATGTCATGGTTATGAATCAAAAACATATCTTAAAGTCACTGGATATCGAATCATCAACAACAATGTCGTAGTCCTTCGTCGTATCCACCGTTTCAAACCAACAAAATATGAAAAAATGATGCCAAATAGGTTAGTTAAACAGTTTTAAATCGGAGCTCAGTGTGCAGGCGTAGAGATGTGGGGTAACGATCTAATTTGGAACCCCCCCTTCCCGAAAAGTTTCAGTCGGTTCTGTACGAAGAAATCAATGTCTTGTTCCAATGTTTCGATATTATGGGCCCAGTCGCTGGATAATTCAGAAAATGTCAACTTTACGGATGAAGTCTAGTGTCTCGGGAGCCTTAGCTGTGCATACACACACATACATACATACATACATACATACATACATACAAAACATACATACATACATACGAAGATAAATTCCCTTTTAATATTATAGATTAAGTGGTTTACATGTTTTTGATCTCTTTCAGCGCTGCACTCTGAGCTCAGATTAAGCAACTGACATAGTTGGGTAGACTGATATCCGTCGACCATTGCGGTCTTCTCATTCCGATTTGGCGGTTTCAAGCACACGTTTAGGGACGGAGGATAAACGATGAGTACTGCTCTCCACATTATGTAGTTGTTCTATTCGAAGGTGCTACACTCGGTAGTACCCCAGTTAGCTCTCGTTCGAGTGATACTACACTCGGTAGTACCCCAGTTTGCTCTCGTTCGAGTGATACTACACTTGGTAGTATCCCAGTTGACTCTGGTTGCGGGTACACCAGGTAGTACTTTAGTTGCGCCTGTGTCTTATTCGGGTGTTGGTACACCAGGTAGTGCCAAAGTATTGTTAGTGTCCGTGTCGTGGGGGGGGCACAGAGTAGTACTCCAGTTTAATCGATATCCGGTTGTGGGGGGGTTACTACATCTGGCAATACCCTAGTTTCGTACGTGTATAATCCGTTATCAACAACGTAGCTGCGCCGTGGTCTAGGGAAAAAATAATGTGTTTTTCTAGTTATCCTAGCCGCCGTTATGACTAGTGACGTGAGTTACACGTCTTGATGTGATTTATAGAATTGGATCTGTTTTTTATTCGGATCTGGTTGTTTACTTTAATCATCAGTTTAAGTGACAATTACATCGTATGGAGTTTAATAATAGGTGGATGGGTGACAGATATTTATGTATTCGACGTGGAGCCGTAATACCCATCCCTTAAAACTTGTTAGAAAAACTCTTAGCTTGCCAAATAAATTGGTTCTGGCCATGTTTCTTTTGCTAGTA
Organism: Sepiola atlantica; assembly: GCA_963556195.1. Lineage (NCBI taxonomy): Eukaryota > Metazoa > Mollusca > Cephalopoda > Sepiida > Sepiolidae > Sepiola > Sepiola atlantica. Next base: position 5,564,274 of record OY744522.1, read on the forward strand.
GAAAGCCGATTAATATGCCAACACCTGATATTTATTTTGCCCTTGGCTATCCCTAAATGTTGTTTCAATCTTGGAGGGCACACCCAATTCCCATATTCCACCACAATCTTTTTAGTTTCGATGCCCCTATTAGTTTCAACCTCTAGTTCGAGTTTTCGGTGACCCCAGACAACTATGGGCTTTCTCACATTTAGCAAAGGATTGGGAGACTGCCAACATTTCATTTTAAGCAGGAAATGTAGATTCCCACTAAATCATTTACATGGAAAGTTGCAAAACATTCTTACGGTATCTATCTGATGATTATTATTATTATTTAGAATAAGAGTTTTCCTCATGCGAGATTGAATGAGAGAATGAACACGGTTGTATTAGCTACTAGTAAACACTCTCAGTAATGCCCTGGAATGCATTGTAATCCTTCTGTATTTCCGCTTCCACCCCTACAATCCATATTTTAATTTTATTCTTATTTTATTATGTTTACTTTTAGGGATTAAATCAAGGCTTTATTGCTTAAATCGCGCTATATTACTGTGTCATAAGATTTCGCGTAAAATTTGGATCAAGATTAGTTGTCTGATCCGGGTATAGGGCGTTTCCTTCAATTGCATATCGAGTCAAGAAACAAACAAGGATCAACAGATACAGAGAGAGATAAATAGTGAAATATTTCATTGTATATACTTGATTTTTTTTTTCGTTAGCATTATTAATTTGATATATACGAAGGATGTTCAATAAGTAATGCCCCTGACCCACTTCCAGTTGGCTGATCTAAACGAAATGTTGCATGTGTAATAATTTATATCAGTATATTGCAGAAAACCAATTGTGTTTTCTGATTTGCCGATGTTTGCACTGAGTCAGGTGTGAAATGAGGCCAGTGGAGTGTCGCGCAGTGATTCGTTTTTTATATTTGAATACATGCACACCAAACGAGACTTTTGATGAAATGAAACAAACTTATGGTGTTGATGCCCGATCATATTACCTCTTAATACGCTGGCATCGTCAACTCAAACATGGCTGGAAGACTGTGCAAACAGCTCCCAAACCTGATCGCCCATCTTCTGCCATTGATGAGGCATCTGCCCGTCAAGTTGAGGCTGCCATTTTTGAAGATCGACGCATTGCTATCCCCAAATAGCCGAAGAGGTCAAGATTTTACAGGGTTTGTTGAAAGGTCATGCTCACAGTCTTCTTGGACCAGGACGGAGTAGTGATGACACACTTCCTGGCAAAGGATACCACGATTACAGGAGCCTATTACGCTTCACCTTTGATGAAACTAAGAGAAGCTATCAAAATCAAGAGGCGGGGTAAGATCAGCAAATGTATCCTCCTCTTGCAGGACAACGCTCCAGTCCACAACTCGCATGTCACCAGATCAGAAACATAGGCATTCGGCTATGAAATCCTCTTCCATCCCCCTAACTCCCCTGACCTTGCACCATCTGACTTTCATCTATTTCCAAACATGAATGTTGTTTTGAAGTTACGATGTGGTTGGAGGACCAACTTGTGGTGTTCTACAAAAACGGTGTCCGAAGCTGCATCAAACGATGGGAGAAATGCATAGCTCTTGGTGGTTCTTATGTAGATAAATCCTAATAACTGTGCCATGTTTCATTAATCTACTGCTATGGGAACTGGGTGAGGGGCATTACTTATTGAACACCCCTCGTATATATATATAATATTGAGCACACTAATTTGACAAGATAACTTACTTCTCTACTTCATCTGTTTAATTATACTCGCCCCGTTTTTTCTCTCAAGGTCGTTATTTATGTTCATTATTAAAGCTATATGCATACATTATATATGGTTTTCTGTTTTAATCATACACAATGCATGTGTACAGTAAAGCCACTGTAAACTCATCACAAAACACCGTTATGTGTGATAACACAAAATTGCGAAACAATGTAGATATATGTAAGTATTACTTACCTCAAACTGATCAGTAATCATTCCATAGTAATATTAACGTAAGAATTAAAGTCGTCATATATTTGGATCTGTAAAATAAAAGTAGCAGTGACAATCAGAAACTGAAAATAATAAGTTTGAAATAAATTCATCTGAAATCTTAAAATCGGTTCGTCATATTTGGCACGTATCTAGTCACCGCAGCTCAAAGTCAACGTGGCAAGACTCTTTGTTTATTTGCTAATTTGTAACTGGCCTACTGTGTGTATGGTCACTTATATGAGATTATACATGCAGCACTTGATATTCTCTAATCGTACCCTATCTGAATACTGGTCAGGTTTAACATCATATTGGATCAGGTGTATCAAGAACACTAATTGAGTAGTTGGCATACATCTTATGTCTATTAGCAAAGTATACTATCTTGTTATCTCCCCCTTCTTTCTCTCTATCTCTTTATCTAGCAATACTACTTATGATATCTATGTGTTTTATTTTATATTATTATGACTTTTATAGTTTTACTTTTAATTTATTTCATTCCATAAGCTACATTATTAATCCCTCAGTTGCAAAGCTAATATTACTTAATATATTAAAAAACTTGCACTGAAATAGAGTTACATTGAGAAATGCTTCAACTCAGGTTCAATATATATATATATATATATATATATATATATATATATATATATATATATATATATATATGTATATATGATCCCCGTTGTGACCGATATTTTGTAAGCTTTACATTTATTATATGCTTACATAGGCCGATGACACAGTTGATCACTCTTGAAAACAAATCTTCAAATATACCAGGAAAATCACCCGGAGAAATGGAAAAACAAAGAACTAAACGATTCTACAAAACACATTCCGACACACGAAAACACGTCTACACTGCAACCTTTACGGAAGACATGAACTCCACCGATTATTATCTAGTTTATACCCCAAGAATGTCGAGGAAACAGATGTCTTTGAATGACACTTGCTTGACCTAATCCCCAAGATCCAATTCATACGACAAAATTACTGCTTTACGAGAAACCTCTCTTCTGACCTAACCAATTTAAAATCGAATGACCCCCATTGTTATTGGCAGATAAAACCAGAAAATGTCATGAAGTTAGAAATAATAAATATGAACAACTAGTGATAGATAAAATCACCAAAAAATATCAGTTAGCATCCGACCACACACGACGCTGTCAATGAGGAAGAAATGGTCTTAGCAGCCATACATAAAATTGACTACAAAGCAAACCAATTGAACGCAGATGAGGCCTTCTTTACCTTAAAATACCACAAACCAAATTTTAGACCAACATGCAACCTGAAAAATAGAAATGGGATTAGTTAGTAAACAGTTACAAATGTAAATACATATATAAAAAAAACACATACTTTCGATGTTGGACCAATTCCCAAGCAACCATCGATTGGTTGAAAACCATTCAAAATAAAAAAAATGCAGATTGACGCGATTTGTATATCGACGATTTCTACCCCTTCATCAGTAGAGAAGGTCTCAACAAGGCCCTATCTGTCGCCAAAACATTCGTAGAAATAAATGACCTAGAAATAGACACCATCGAGAAAACTCGTTCTATTATACAAATTAAACATGGGTTAAAAAATTCGACCCTGAGGACCCGTTTCATGTACCCATGAGAGCCTACGACAGTACAAATATATGTGACCTGATGTGATATACGCGACACTGCTGGCCGTACTTCCGCTTTCTATCCACTCCGAAAACGAATTTCTGCAACGTTTTTCTTCACTCTCTACGGATCCGACTTTTCTCCTGTTTTCAAACTTCTCTGTTCGCAATCTACTTCCCTCTGCCTCCTCCCCCAATCACTCCTCTTTTATCTCTTCCATTTCCAATCATGAGCATCTCATTTGCATACCTCGCAGTCACCCTGTAGGCATTTAAAGAAACAAGTCGGCCATTCTTGTTTCCTTCTTCTTCACACGAGGTAAGCCACGCAAAAACGCGGTCGGTCGTTCTTGTTTTCTCTTCTTTTTCCTCATTTACACCACACGCCCCCCTTGATCTTCGAGATCAATAGGATACTTCGTAATCCTCCATCCAAGCAGGCCGCCTCCTCTCACGTCGAGGCCTCTGGGGAACCACTTCTTGGGGGTTAACATTTTCAGGTTCACTACAACGTGGGTCTAAGTCAGGTAGAGTCGCATCATTTGCTTCTCGGTGGCCCTCGATTTCCTCTTCTTTACTGCCCTCACTGCGTACCGGCAGTGTCATGCGACGCAGGTCTAGGATATGCCGGGGAACGCCGTTCACCATCACATTGTTCTTCGACCGCAATCCCGTTACGACCCCTTTTTTCCAACGAGTGGTACACTGTGCATTAGGGGGTTTCACCCATACCTCTTCACCTACTTTGATAGTGGCTTCCTCACTCTCGATTCCTGCTGTTTTGTTGCACGGGTGCCGCCACTTATATGTGAAAACGGCCCTATGAGGGACAGTTGTCTCGTCTTGTTTGGTTTTTGGCGAGATGTTGTACCAAAACACCGCCTCTATGGGTGATACGTTGCTTTTTTCCGCAGCGGCTTTAATGGTGCGATGATTCCTCTCCACTATTCCGTTGCCACTCGGCCGATACGCTGCTCTAAAAAATTGCCTTACTCCCCACTTATCGCATACCCCTTTAAAGGCTTCAGATCGGAAAGCGGGCCCATTGTCCATCAAGAGTTCCTCAACCGGCCCTCTCTCCAAAAATATCTCCTCGATGACCCCTCCGATCGCCCATGCCGCTTCTGCCCTGATTTCTCTCCAGATGGCAAACCTTCCCGGTCCACAGTCGACCATCGAGAGATACAATTTGTGGCGATAGTGCGTCACATCAATAGCCAATCGCTTCCAGTCCTCCGCAACGTGCAACTGTCCTGTTTCGTGTCTGGACGGTCTAGAGTCAATTGATTGGCACTCTCGACAGTTCTCCACCACTTCCCTAACCTCCTCCTCGGTGGTCTCCGGGTAAACCTCTCTGGCTAGGAATAACGTTCGTTCCCGACCAAAGTGGTGCATTTCGTGTGACTCCTTGACTTCTTCCCCTGCATAGCATACCGAGGAGACCTCCTTTCCCTCCTGCAGCCAGGCCTTCTTCACGCGTGTCATCGAATCCGCCTTGTTTTTTTCTGATGGGACCAACACGACAGATACTCTTAACTGGAACTACGCTATTAGATCGGCGAGCGCTCCGAGTCTGCTCTTGATCAGCATTTCCGCAGCACCTTTGGTCTTAACTCTCTTATCATCAGTTACTGCCGACCGAATCCACGATGCTGCCGTTGCCGAATCGGTTTTAATTTCAATTATTTTCAATCCCCACTTCAGGGCCAGATTGAGTCCTTTCATAACGGCATCTAGTTCTGCTACGTTGATATGGGAGAAGTCGTTGGTTTTTCTTAGCCATGCCGCATCCTCCACAGTTACGCCTCCCATCTCTAGTACGACGCCCAACGCCAGGTTACTGGCATCGCACCAAATCACACTCGCATCTCCGCTGCTGACATACCAGTCCCCTTTCACTGGGTCCTCATTCCTCACCCTCGCAATGATATCTTGCAGCATGTTCATAACCTCCTTCGTTACACGGCCCTCCCAGCCAGCAGTGCCTGCTAGTCGTTTAATAAAACTACATGCTATCCTGAGCCAGCCAGCGATAGGATAGTGCCCGACCAGCCTCCCGCAGACTGAGAAAAGTTCTCGCTTCGTCAGCTCAGATCCGACTTCGGGTATTACACTCCCTCGTTCGAAGACAAGGCTTTCTTTTCCATCTCGCCTTAGTTTCAACCCCAGCACCCGTCCTCCATCCAGGGCCTCCGCCGGTTTTGCAGTTAACCCATACTTCTCGACATGGCTTCTTACTTTCTCCGCTGTCACCTCTGCCTCCTCCACCAGAATGTCGTCAATGTACGAACTAGTGGCCTCCTCCACTGAACGGTCTTTGCTCAGCACTGTCTTCAGTACGGCAGTCATAATTCTGGGGGCTGAACTCAGCCCAAAGCCTAACCTCGTCAGACAATACACTCGCCCCTTGTACCGGACCAGCTGGTACTGCCAGAGTTTTTCATCTACATGGATCTGCAGATATGCCGATTTCAGATCGACAATTTTTGTGGCCCGTCCCATTCTTCTCCATTTCCTCATGACCTTCTCACATACGTCGATCCCCGTTCCAGTGTGGCAGGCTACGTGTCTGTTCAATTCTCTGAAGTCCAGTACGGGCCTAATCTTGTTTTTTGTAGGCTGAACAACCGCCAGTAGTGGCAACACTCCTTTTTCTTCCCCTGTCCACGGTTTCAGAATTCCTTCTTTTATCCACCTCTCCACTTCTTCCTCAAATCCTTTTCTTATTTCTCCTCGCAGGGTGTTTTCGTAGCAGCCCACTTTATTCTGTAGTTCCGGGGGTCCGGAGATCCATTTCCATTCCACCGTCCACCTCACGCCATCAAACTTTGCCAGGAAATCTTTGTCCTCAATGCAGCAAACCTCCGGTTTTGGTATTCTGATGGTTCTATCACCTTCCACTCCTGCCATCCCCACTGCGCCGAGACGTCCGAACGTCACTTTGCTCCCTCGTAACGTGGCGCCCCCCAGTCGGTTAATTGCACTCATACCTATAATCACGTCAACACCACCGACCAGATGATTCAACACTAAAGCTCGCAGTCCAATGGACACCCCTTGCACCATTACTTCCGCTGTCGTCTCACCTAGGCACTTCACATCCCTGCCATCCACGGTCCTAATAGTCCTGGTTCCGCTCCATGACCTAGCGACATTCCTCGCTAACAACGTTGTAGTACAGCCTGTGTCGACAAGGGCTATGGCTTTCTTCCCATTGACTACTACCGGTAACCGAGGCAACGTTCCATCATGCGCCATCTCCGCATCTCCACTGGCGCAATAGCTCCCCTTCACTCGTTTCCCTGGTCTCGGCTCTTTGCAGTCCTTGATCAGATGAGGGCCCTGGCACCGGAAGCACTTGATTGCAGGTATCCCCTCCTGTCGCCTCGCCGGCTGCCTCTCATTCAAGTGAGGCCTCATGCACATATTTCCACCCACAGCTGCAGCCACGATTGGGCTTTTAACATTTTTCACTAGGACTCTGGCGTGAACCAAGAGATCGTCCACTTCCATAGTATGGATCCCAGTGATTCTCTGCATGTTCGTAGAGATTTCCTCTGGGAAGCCGTTAACTAGGTACAGCTTTACCGTCATCTCCAGGCTCCTCCCCACGTAACCAGCCAACCCTGCCAGTCTCCTGATCTCTGCCGCAAAGACGTCAACCGACTCGCCGGTCCACCTCAAACTGGAAAGCTTACCAAGTGCTTCGAATGGGCCCTCAGCGAAGGCCAATTTCAGCCTTTGCTCCACTGAGGCAAGGTCTTCCTTGTCTTCATCTCGCATCTGCTGGTAAATCGTGAGGGCTTCCCCCTCTAAGTATAGCGGCAGCAGGGTGACCACATCTTCTATCTTTTGCAGCTTCGCCACCATCTTTAATTTCTCCAGCCACTTAATCAGGTCACCCTCCCCAGTAAAGGGTCTCAGCATGTGAGTGCTCAGTCTCCACTCAGCCATGGTAATTTGCTCGATGCGCCGAAATAGCTTGTGATATACGCGACACTGCTGGCCGTACTTCCGCTTTCTATCCACTCCGAAAACGAATTTCTGCAACGTTTTTCTTCACTCTCTACGGATCCGACTTTTCTCCTGTTTTCAAACTTCTCTGTTCGCAATCTAACTTCCCTCTGCCTCCTCCCCCAATCACTCCTCTTTTATCTCTTCCATTTCCAATCAGGAGCATCTCATTTGCATACCTCGTAGTCACCCTGTAGGCATTTAAAGAAACAAGTCGGCCATTCTTGTTTCCTTCTTCTTCACACGAGGTAAGCCACGCAAAAACGCGGTCGGTCGTTCTTGTTTTCTCTTCTTTTTCCTCATTTACACCACACCTGATTGGGCCCTTCATCCTACACAAGTAGATTCCCCGACAAAGATTTCGCCCGCAACAATAACAGAGAAGAACTCGACGGATACAGAAAACAATTAACTGCATTCCTGACAGAACTCGGTTCTAATATCACCATCGACACCAACCTAACCAGCTTAGATTTCTTAGACACAACTCTAGACCTAGCTAACAATTTTCAAAAATATATTCCATACCAACTCAATCTACAAGACTACACGGACTTAATAGACACATACACACTATCTTGTTTACTCCCCTTTATTGCGTCAATGTAAAATAAAGCGTCGCCAAGCTGTTTCACAAATTAATAGACACTCCTTTTACACTATCAAATAAGCTCCATAAACCCTTTAACAGAAACACAATCACAACTAGTTAGTATTGCTTTCCATCCGTATGATCCAATCTACTCTCTAAACCAACCACATAAACCAATCCTCCAACCCCCCATCGGATGATGTAAAAGAGGGGAACTATCTACGCCCCCAACAACACCTTTAGATAACCAATACCACCCTAGCAACCTCTATAGGGGAACTCTAGATGTCCAACACTCGCTATAAAATAGAATGGAGGATCACCGAAAATCCAAAATTCTACAATACTACCTTCAAGATGTTCCCTCTATGTACCACTTAAAAATTCATGATTCTAAAAGCAGCCAACACCCATCTCTAAATTGCATGAACACAAAACCAGAGTCTTGAAAAAATGCCCCAGACTAAAAAAAAAACTTGCTAGCCTAATAGACTGACAACAATAATAATAATACATAACTCACCAATTACCCCCTAAAAACCAGTGATGTCCATGTAATTTAATAAATACATAATTAAAACATTAAAATATAAAAACACATGAAAAAGCGAACCTCCATAAGACGTTTCCAAAGTTATACTTATTTTGTTAATGTATAACATAACACCCCACAAATATATATTAGGCATACTACAACCACACCTACATCACCCTTACCAATCCTAATATCACCTACCGCAGTCCACCACAAATAAAATATTAATCAGTAGATACCCATCTCTGTTTAACTTTTTCTTACGTGGTAAATACATGATTTCTTCTTATTGAAAGCCTAGAAATATAACTATCGATCCCACATAATAAAAGAAGTATAGATATTTAAGATCTACCCCCGCCTTACACATACCCTATAATAGATTGATGAACCTTATTATATAAAGCAAATCAAATTAACTAAATACATGAACACAATAGGAATGCACATGATGATGATAGTTAAAACATTAGATACCCTTAGATGCACCCTTTCACTGACAAAATATGTCCTCCATCAAAGTCCAGCCATTACATAACACTATATTTTTATACATAAGTAATAAAAAATAAATTTCGGAAAATACTAAACTATTAATGATTAACAAACAAAAAGTGAATAAATAATAAATTTAAAAAAATGAATTCACCAAATTCCACCCATATCCTAACTAAATAAATTGTGCCACTCAATTATCCTTAAATATAAATACACTTTTGAAGCAATAAAAAAGACAATACTCATGATAAGTAAATCAATGTAATATAACTCAATTACAATTAAGACACATACTGTATTTCAACCCTGACTCAGTATTTGTTTTAAAAGCCACACGTTAACAACGCATCCTTTTTAACGGGATATTAAGACGCCAGCTCCCTTTTATTTTATGTTTGAGACGATCTTTTTAAATATGTCACTACTAAAAACAATAAATAAACATGTAAAGAAAACACCAAACCAAATTGAAACATTTAAAATACAAAACTAAAATTAAAATAAATAATAAATCCGATACACAAATTTAAACCTTTTTTTATGGTGGTAACCATAAAAAAGAGACTACAATATTACAAGTTTTAAACGACGATTCATGACACCGGTAATCTCCTACGATCTACAAACAACACCTTAAATAAAAATAAGAATAGTAAATTAAATAAAACTCAATGAATTCCCAATCAATATATTTTGTCAGATAACATTTCCAGGAAGAACCGGTTTTCCATCCATATAACGCCATTTCCCCTCGTGATTTGACCTCATTAAGAACGCTAACAATTCTACTCGGCATATATATTTTTTTAGATGTAAAAATTCAGCCGATCTAGATGAAACCGCGGTACGTTCCTAGAAATATGTAACACATAGATATCAAATAAATTGTATATATATATATATATATATATATATATATATATATATATATATATATATATATAAATATATCTGTGTGTGTATGTGAGGTTATTATTAAAAAAAATATGACAGGTTTTAAGTTACACAATAGTCCTAAAGCGAATGGATTGTTCGTGCTTACTCACAGATTATAAAGCTTTGTCTATTCTTTCATTATTTTCCTGTTGACGTTTTCACGTGTTACTCGTGACTTGAACGAAGCCAATTGACATAATTGGCTGTAATTATTAGCAATTTCGATAGAGTTAATAACTATTGAATTAATCTGTCAATTGGTTTTCTCAGTATGAATAAAAAAAATTTAAAAAGACGAAAGAAAACATCAAGGTAGCAACAGATATTTCCACAGCAAAAGAGAAAGAAAGAAGAACAACTTTTATGATCCGAATTAAAAACTGACAAATGTTCTTAACTATAAAATTCTTCCTTTAATATTTTTATTTCCTACATTTTTTCTCAGTGATGTAATTCGTATTGAGATTCATGATAACATATTCAAGCTGAGGTTAAAACCCATGAAACCCATACACACTCATGTTTGCTCTGTTTTATTATACACTGCTTCTATTGAAAAGGAAATCATGTGATATCGTGCTTATAGTGATCTACAGATTGCATAATCCAAGCAACACATTTTCAGGCGAGGCATTACTTCAATATAATGGCATGCTGACATTGAAGGTGACTGAATTGAATTATAGGATACCCGGTGAAAACTTTATGATATTTCGAACTTATCATTCTCTATGAATATTCATGATACCAATTCTTAATATGTTTAGGTATCTTATGATTCTATAAAGTAACAACCGCATTGAGATAATGAATTCAGTTTGAACACGTCATGGATACAGTTCGCTTTGGCAATGATAATGGCAATTCCTCTTCCTTGATGCTCTCTTCACAGACTCGTTCGCAATAACTCCTGTATATAATATATCGAAATCAAAAGGACTCGGCAAGTGTTGCTATGACATGCTATACATTGATTATCTGTACACCTCTATTGGGACGAGTTATTATTTAACCATATTCTTTTCGATCGGTAAATTCGTAAACATTTCATAAAACACTGACACATATTTTGCTAATACAAAATACACTATAGCATAAATGACTGAAAGTATTGTCACAACCGAATCATTCCTCAAACATCCATTCGTTCAGAACGTCTAATTCTCGCCTGATTCATTTTTATCTCTTTATAGCGAGTCATTCTCAAGTCTTTAGATGACCGCACTTATTGTGTGAGAAATATTTCTTTACACAACTTCCTTAGATGAATAAGTCAATATTTAAGTAGTTTGTAAACTGGACGATCGTATCCTGACCAGCAATTGCGTAAAAAGCAATTTTATTGAGTTACGAAATTCAATTCGACTGTATTTTGTTCTTATTAAAGTTGTTTCTTCTTACTGTGTATAAAACGGTATTGAACCCTAACCCTAACCCTAACCCTAACCCTAACCCTAACCCATTTCTTTCAAAGCTTAAAACTGTAAAATATTGAATGACCTTGTTCCGAACTAACATGTCCCGACGTTGGATCTTTTTGGGAAGTGATAAACTTTACCCTTTAGTTAAAAAACGAACACTTTATTTTCAGATGAGAAATTCTAATTCCGTATAAACTTTATAGGCTTCAAATGGTGCTGAATATGCTAAAATTAGTGAGGAATGATATCTAAAGTAAAACCATTTAGTAGGATGTGTATGATAGCTCCATGGGTACTTTAATAAATGCAAGACGTCGGAGGTTAAATATTCAATGCAATCAACAATAAATTACCATGGCGAAAACGAAGAAAGAATTGGTTGAATAAGGCGAAACATTGCGTTTTATAAATGTGTGACTTTAAACTGATTAGACATTTTTCACATTTTTTGAATCGGTTTAATTATGTATCACTTCATGGTGTTTAATATCATAAGAGTCAGAGGTAAAATTTAAAAAAAACGTTGTAGGGTTACATTTAGGATTAATGCGATACACATTAAACATCATCGCGAGTACACGAGCATGACTTCCAAATGCAAAGTGTATATATCTATGACTGACGGGGTAAACACACAAAAAAACAAATAGAAAAACGTACACTTTTCCATATGAAATTATGTGTGTATCCTTTGTCACAGAAACATTTTAACAAAATTGATTCACGGCTAGGCGGAAGTGGACTAATCTCTCTTCCGTTTGTAAAGGATCCAGTCTTTTTTTAATTAGCATTTAGACGGGGATTATGTAATATACTATATGTTTATACATCTCCTTTCTGTTTTTTCCGTCTTTATTTCTAATCCTTTTTTCTTGCTTTGTTTCGTTTTGTTTTCATGTTACATTGTTACTGCTTTTTTCTCGTGTCTTTCTTTGTTCATTTTCATTTTGATCCAACACATCCCTTCTTCCCTCTATTATTTTGCATTGTAACGCTCTCAACATAAACCTTATCTATATGTTACTTCATAAAGTAAAACGTAAATTCATTAAGAAAATATAGTGTCACCTACGTTTAGAAATATATATTTTAATTATTCTTAAGAAAGGCTAATCACAAGTTTAAATGTTTTCACTTTTTCCGATAAACAATGAAAATATTTACTACATGTAATCCTATGTTTATATCATATTATAACACCTTTAAATTGCCTGTCTTAATAAATGCTTAACACTAAAATATAATGTTATGTTTACAGTATACATTAGTTATGTGTTATGTTTACATTAGTTATGTTTACATTAGTTCTGTGTAGTTCTGACAGAAACAATATTTGCTCTATCAGTATATAATCTTTTAGAATATATATTTTTATTTTTATATCAATTACACAAATCTATTATTTTTAAACCGAAGGTGTCTAGCAAAATCATTTACGCCAGTAGTAAAATTTATTGAATAGACTCGAATGTTACGTAACATGTCATTCTCTCTCTATCTATCATTATCTCTCTCTTTCTATTTCTCTCTCTCTATATATATATACATATATATATATATATATATATATATATATATATATATATATATGTGTGTGTGTGTGTGTGTGTGTTTTAACTATTGCTGTCTGTGTTTTATATATGGCTGATGTCTATTCATTTATGTATTAATCTCTAGCCATGCTACTCAAATAACTATTACAACAAAATTTCAATAAAATCACTAAACATTGACTGGAAAATAAAACATCCGAAATTCTCGTAATCAGAAACTGTGGAGTTCGATATGTATCAGAATATAATTCTAAACAAGAAGAGAATCGTTTTTTTAATACATGTTCCACGGAATACAACTCGTAAAATCACTCGAAAACAACAACAGAAATATAAAGATTCGCGTTTGCATTGTACTCTTTTTACTTATCTAAAAGAGAAAAACATACACAACTGAGAATACCACAAACAGAAAGAAGAAAGCGACTCTTTTTTGTTCAAACCCAAATCCAATCATTTCAAGTAATTCTCCGGTTTTCTTTGAATAGTTATTCATGAAAAGATCCATCCAATAAACACCCCGGCGAGTTAGTGTGCTTTGATTTCTACTAAATGTTTAACCTGAATACAATCCGACACCATAAATGTGGATTCGATTTTGCTGATGGCGCCAAAACGAATTATACGTAAATACGTATGTTTCAAATAAACTATCGAAGATATATGAGTAGATATTCAGTTGGTCTCGGTTCAACTAAGCAAGAGGAAAAATAGTACTGCTAGAGAAAACAAAAAAAAACTAAGAGAAAATGTCAAGCATGTGATGAAATGAGGACGACAATGCAATTTCAGAATAGAACTCAGTAAAAAGATCTGGAAATAGGGAAACAGTTATCAATGAAAGGATAATAAGCTTACTTTCACCATCTCTCCGAAAGCAAATACCTCATATTAGAGCTAAAATGATGTAGCATAGTTAATAGATATCGATGAACGGCGCTGTTTGCAAGCCACGTTCAAATTCTATGGAAACCATTTTGTTACTGTATATCTTAGGTTTGGGTTTGGTTTGTTCGAGTAACGGCCAATTTAAAGCGTCCTATACTACTTTATGTCGAAACACAAAACGTGTTGTTAACGATTAATGGAGCCGATTACTTGAAAAAACAGTTACGATTACTCCTATAGCTTGATGGTCATGTTGGTTCATAAATTTATCAAAAACTATTAGTGTATGATTGCAATAGATCTGATTAGATATTCAACGTGCAGAGACAATTTGAGAATTCTTGACATTAGGCGAATCAAACATGCATCTCATATATACGGTAACATACCGATTATTATAGTTAAATATTATTTCCTATGGACATGATTATTGACAACCGCCTATCCCCTACGATCAAACCTTAATTTCTTTTAGTTCGATATAATTGTACACAACTTTACATTTTTACGTGTACTAGCTTGGATTAGCTTCCCAGTATAGATACTTGATATTATAAAATGATTAAAATCATCAAAAATGAAAATGACAAATGTGAGTTGCAATACCTCTCGCCGGAATCCAGTAAGATAGTTGAACTCTACTAACCAGGCGTATATTTCTTCCCTCTGTACTCTATTTTCTTAATACACTTGTTTCTACTTCATACCGTGTTCGTGTCTTCATTTCGGTCCCTTTAACAGGGCCACAAAAACTTGGCGACGAAGAATTCGAATATCTACTCTCTCTGCATTTTCTAACCACCAGACAACAACTGGCAATCTGGAATTACGTCAAATTTTTCTTACGTACTCATCTTTGAACAAACGGAAAGTTTTTCGAATGAAAAAAAAATCCAGCGTAAAAAAAACACTGGCAAATGAATGAGGAAATTAAAGACGAGCGCGGAGAAAGCTACACACCACCAAAGTTTTAAAAAAAGCTTATCCGGCGGACAAAGAAAAAGAAATTTCGAAAATCGGATTTTTTAGGCAAGTAAATTCACTTGATTTTTTCTTCTTCGTCTCTTACGAAAAAATATAGTTATTTTTTCTAGAAGGACACTCCTGAGTCATTATTTCATTCCGGTACTGAGTTAAGATTTTTAACAAAAGAATATTATACAATCCTTTTTCTCTCGCCAAAGAGAAACACGAAAAATACTACCGCCGAAATTTTTAAAAACTTATATCTCGTTATTTTGACACTTTCTATTATTGTTCAACTCAGAAATAATCTTATTCGTGGTGTAAATATCATCTGATGTGACCTGTTCTTTTGGAAATTGACAAATTGTAATTGATTCTTTTATTTTTCTCCCAGCTTGTATAAAAATAAAAAAGGGAAATATATTCCCTGTACATTCCCGTTAAATTTACAACTATAAATCATCTTATAAGTAATTAAAAATATGTATGGCGGTGATACTTTGGAACGATACCTACATATGTAGACAGGGAAAACAAATAGATTTTACTAAATTTAAAAGGTGTTTCTATGATAAAAACATGATACTCTTTTTGACACACTGATTTACGAGTATATTATTATATTCATTTTAAATTTTTTTCTGATTTCTTCACGTGAACATGCATTACTTTGGTTACCATGTGTTTGTCTCTATATAATTTACACCAAGGAATTATTCCGGTTTCGGTTATTAAATTAAGGGACCACGAATATTCTGATAACCCTGTTTTATATCTTAGTTCTGGCACTGAAATAGTGTTTTACCGTTTCTAATATCTCTACTTTCAATTTCGAGAATAATTCCCAATGTAAATTCTATTCTTTTGATCGTCTTTCCTTGGAAATATCATAGTTTTGTCAGTGTTACAATTCTACTTAATGTTTTTTAACGGCAGTTGCATTTGTGTTTTTTAGTTATCTTTAAAGGAAAACAATAACAGTGCAATCCAAAATTGAGGAACACAAAATAAATCTTCTGAATCCAAACAAAATTATAGATTATTTTTTTGTGAAAATCCCACTGAGTATAGACATTATGTATTTGGACTTTTACCGAAATTCTCAGATGAATTAAAATGGTATTTTTATAGCTTTAAAGTGTCCAAAATAAAGGACCAACATATCATTTTTAACTAAATCACATGAAAAAGGCAAAATAAATTTAATATTTGGTACTTCCACCTTTGTTTTCAATAACTGCTGCGCATCTACGACTGCAGAATTTTATTAAATCTTTACATTGAGGCATATTTATCTTGACGCATTCATCTTTCAGTTTCAGCCACAAGTCTTCGATGTTTTCCTGATTGTTTGCCATAACATTAGATTCTAGAGTCTTCCATAAGTTTTCTATACGATTCATGTGAGGACTCTGAGCAGGTCAGTCCATTACCTCTACTTCTTGATCAGCCAGATAATTCATGACCAGCTTTGCCTTATGGGAGGAAGCAATACTTCGATAGCAGAATTGTGCAACACTGGCAAAACATACTGTTTTAAAACATTATTGTATACAGTGGCATTTACTCTAGCATTTAAGCGTACAATTGGTGATGTACCCTGCCATGATATCATGCCAAAAACCATCAGGCTACCTCCACAAATTTAACAGTTTTCTTGATGAAGTTAGGATCGAAACTGTTGCTTTTTCTTCTTCTTACAAATTGTTTTCCATCACTGCCAAATACATTAAATGAGATAAACTTATTTCCAATTTTCTTCTGACCATAAAACATGTTTATTTAGCGAACGCCAATCTAGCAGCTTCGTTTATGAACGTATTAGAGTATTTTGAAGATATCTTGCAAAAAAGACCTATTTCGTACAACCTTCTGGACACAATGGGTCGTGAAACATTCGTGGCACTTTCCATTTGTTTATAAATTTAGCCAGCTCTAAGGAAACGGTATTCTAACACTAGACGTTGTACACTTCTGTCCTCTTTTGCCGTTCCCTTTCTTGGTCTATAGGTGTCATTGTGTTCCTGAACTTTCCAGTTTCTTTATAGAATTTGAGAACTCGGCTTAGAACACTTTTTGAACGCTTCACACGTTTTCCAATTTCTTCTATAGTCAACTTTTCCTTTGTTAATTTGACGAGTTTTGCTTTGTCGCTTAAATCAGTTTCATTTCTTTTTGACATGATTGATATTGCGTGATTTGCAGCAGTGATGATAATTACAGTTTAGAATATTTATTTTCATCCTTTTATGCAAATAAACCCCTACTGTTTTAAACTTTAAACAATTATGTTTCCTTAATGTCCTTTATTTTGGACACTTGAAATATGTAAAATGGTGGATAACTTTAATAATATTATTTGAATTTATCTGAAAATCTAAATAAAAGTTCAACTACATAATTTACATATGTAGTAAATGTTCACAAATATTAAAATATAATTTATTTGCGATTAGGAAGATTTCATTTGTGTTTCTTAATTTGGGAGGGTACTGTATATAAAGAATTGTTTATGGTTGAATGTGTGGCTTTGCATTTCATGGAAACGTGTCCAATATTAATATAAGAGAATTAATAGAGATGTGGAATTAAGCAAATGATATTTATTTATGTTTTACTGACTTTGTTTTATTGGAGTAATTTTATTAAACATACTTTAATTTAAAGGTTTTATCCTTTATATATATATATATATATATATATATATATATATATATATATATATATATACAACTGTTGTAGAATTATGAATACTCGTGACTTGCATAATGAACTAAATTAGGAAAAGTACCATAAGCAGTGTGAATGCTATTCAGATAATAAAATGAATAGTTGATATCAACATTTTTTTCAAGTACATATATTTCTAGAAATTAACAAAATAGTAATAAATAGCCGGTGTTTCAATAAATAGGTTATTTACTCTTTGTACGCGTCGTGAACGATGTAAATTGTCATTTAGTTTAATGTTTTAACATTATTTGGCAAAATTCTAATTATTTTGTATATCGTAACTAGCAACAAGCTGCAGAGGCCGCTGTGCAGGTATACACGATATTTATTACTGTGTATTAGGGATCATTGCGTTTTTCTTTCATCTTTCTTTGCTATTATGTTGCTCTGTATTATTCAATGATATATCTATTCGGATCCACACACACATATAAATGGCAAATGGACTTATTTATAAAATACCGTAGAGAATAAAAGAAAGGCAAACACTACATTAATACTGAATTTATAAAAGCAGAAAAAAACGAGGAAAACATATAAATACGTAAAAAAGAATATAAAAAAGGACACAGAAAAGGAAAAATCCTATTAACACGGTTTGTTTAAATAAAGAGTGATTATACACTCGTAGTGGCTAAAAGAATAAATTCCGTTCTATGAAAGTATCATTTGATTGGCCGACCCAGTCATTGAATTATTGACTTAACAATGGAAACATAAAATTAGTATTGTAATCAAACTGAAAATTATAGACGACGTATTTCCATAAAATACAATCAACGTCAATATAAAATCGTTTATGATTCCCAAACGTTATTTTGCACTAATTCTCATAGCATAATAAGATGGTGATCGAATAATCATAATAGTTTAATATTTATTTACTTTTATCTTTGCTTAGATTTTTATACGAGATGGAATCGGTGACATACGTACGTCTATTATCCAACCTGATGGCGGCCCTGGGGACAACCGTTTACGAAGTATTTATATTTGTTAACATTTTCATAGATCCCAATATTCTTGATATATTTATAATAATCGATCTGTAATAACAAATACAACAACTACCCTACTCCTTCTACTGCTACAATATATATATATATATATATATATATATATATATATATCGATGATACACCTTTATTATAATGTGCCCGACACCCTCCTTGCTTGGAATGCCTGACCAATTTTCTTCGTGCTTTCTTATCTCCATTTTCGTCATCGAATATGCATATTTACTCAATACTATGGTACTGCGTAATTTCTCATTGATAATGCGGTCTCTGCATCATCTCAGTTACACTGATTGCGTTATTCTCGATAGCCCAGCTGTGATGCCACAAGGGCCACAAGCATAGAGGGGGATACACATGCTTTAAGTCGCTTCAGTTTTCATGGATGTCGTTGTCACTACATTCGCTTAAGTTTAGTCAATGCACTTGTTCTTGGTGTTGTTCTTACTTTGATTCGATCATAGATCATTGGTTATCATAGCTCTTTAAAAAAGCTTTAAAGTATGTAATTCATCTTCGCTGGTATTACGTGGTCAAAACTGTTTATCAAAACTCTGTTTGTTTTAGCGCAGATGTGGTCAATCCGTGAAGACAAATGTAAAAAAAATCTGGTGGCAAACCACAGTGGTTAATCTTTCTCAACATCCAATCGGTAAGCAACAGTTCAAGAACAATTCTTTTTACTTCAGTCTCCTCGTTCAGCCTCACTCTGCTCTCCCTACCGCTCTTCAATGAAAAGAGTACAGTTTTTGTACTACTTTTTGCCCCACCTAGTCAAATTGACTGTCAACCAGAGCCATCTAGCTTTACAAATTCTCCAAACAGCCAATTTGCAAAGGGGGACAACTCAAACTACACTTTCTGGATCCATTCCTGGCTGGGGTAACTTTGCTAACCACATCAGATCTCTATAACGAGTCAAGCAGTAATACAGTAATACGTGCACTCAACATAGTTGTGTTTAATAATCATGTTTGCAATTGTTTCGGGTCTTTATCGTCATCTTGCTTGTTACTACTGTTATCTTAATATCGATACTATTGCACGCTCTCGTCCTTATCTTATTCTTTATCTTTGATTGTGTTATCCTTTGTGGTAGACTGCGCTCCATGCAGTAAAAGAAAGGATTCAGTTGGAAAATCAAAAGAAAGTCATGGATCGAAACCAACTTGTAGAAAGTCGAAGATTAAAATCGTCAAAATATTGTAAAAATAACAACAATCAAAATCCGGACAAGAAAACGAAGCAGTTAAAATTATATCAATAACAACGCAGCCACATCACAGAAGTGTCCACTCTACCGAGCGAATCTGAATTATTCTTAGCATACCTTAATATCTCTCAAGATGATACTTCAATGATGCCATCTTCAACAAACAATGAAGGAAGATTTTAAATATCAGACACTTCCGTCAGATTTCCCAGATTGTATTTATATAAGAAAAGCAATGCTCTTAGGCACAACGCACTTGGGGTCGGCAATTGTTATTGTTAATTGTAGGTAGTTTCTGTTTATTGACAGGCAAACTTTTTATTTATTTAAGCCAATGAGATAGCTCATGTTTCTTTAAAACGTTGTTGGAACGAGTGTTCTTGTTTCATAGGACATTTAAAAACCGTTTGACATCTTTACTGTAAAGATTATCAAAAAAAGAATCCAAAAAACGTAATTATTATAACATACGAAATTGATGTTAGGCAATAAAGCTATTGTAGCTTCTAACGACTTCTTTTAAGAGATAGTATTGTTTTTTACGCCTATTTCTTGGGGAATTAATAATCCTTGTTTTCTTGCATTGATCTTGTTTCTTCGCTCGTTCTTTTTTAGCAGTCACTTTTAAATTATTATTATCTACACTATGGGATAAATTACTTGTTACTACATTAGCGAAAATATTCATCTTTTCTTTTTATGTCTGCATGAGTTTGTCAATATTAAATGGAATTTGCCATTATCTTAAAGCGCAAAATGAAATGAATAAAATAATATATATATATATATATATATATATATATATATATATACACTATTGGCTCTATAAATAAAAAATAATTTAATCATGATAATAAAAATGAAACATAAAAAAACTATAGAATGAGGCTCAATCTCGATCTACTAACTTTGGTTTAGTTGTAAAATGCTTAATACATTCGTCATTCAATCGATCTTATTCAGATCGCAAACCATCAAATATATATATATATACACGATTCTTTCCAATTGTTAAGTATATTTTTTAGGGATATATATATATATATATATATATATATATATATATATATATATATATAAAGGATAATTAACAATTGAATACGAATTGCCCAAAAAAGACATCAAGTTTTTACCTGAAATAAATAAAAACACTTTACAAATATCAATCCACTTATATCGACTTATAAAGATAAGCTTTTCAATAAGATTTATATATATATATATATATATATATACATATATATATATATATATATATACATACATATATATATATATATATATATATATATATATATATATATATATATATATATATATATATATATATATTGTACGTATCATTCCAGTTAGCAAGGCGTAATTTTTTTCATTAAACAAACCAAATGATTCGGTGAACTTTACGAATGTTTTGCGCAGAAATAAAGAGCCGCGCCTAGACATGTATTTCCAGAATCTTGTATCTATGCACCTATTTTGAAGTCTTGCAAATATGATTATTTCTAATAAAAACAGCCCGGTGTATGTTTTTGTTTGGTTGTTATGTTTATGACAATTGAATGTAACATTCTCTACTGTTTTATATAGTTTCGTTTTTTCGTTGTTTTCAATAAGTGCACTCATATTTCTATCGATAGAAGTATATATCATATTTTATCCCTCTGATTATATGTACTAGATCTTTCTCATTAAGGTGTTTATATTTTTATATTTATATATTTCATACTCTATGCTATTTTGTTTATTTGTTCGAACTGAGGAGAACATTTAATTTTTAAGAAAATTACAAATAGACTAATTAGTAATGCATGTAGGGCAAATACATTATCCCAACTTTTAAACTATTCATAATTATTTATTAGTAATTTCATCACCTTTATTAATATGCCGATTATTTTGCTATCGATTTATAATAATAATAATGATAATAAACATTATTATTATTATTAATAGTATTATTAGTAGTATTATCATGATACTTTACTTCATTCTGCTGAAGGTTTTTGTGTTGGTTTATTTGAATTTTATGTGTTTAATTTAATTTTTCAATTTCATTTTAATGTTTAATGTTTCATTATTTTGAATACATATATATATATATATATATATATATACATATATATATATACATATATATACATATATATATATATATATATATATATATATATATATTTTATAAGGTTTATTTTACTGAGTATTCTTCCTATTATTTTGTATTTGTTATAATTGTATTAGTTATTATTAATATTATTATCATTCAGATTATTATGTTTATCTATTATTTTTATTATCATTAGTTGTATTAATATCATTATTATTACTTAATCGTTTATTTTGATGCTCTAATCCATTATATTCTATACCTTTATACTTATTGTCTTTTCATATTTTCTTCTATGATTTTTATTTAATTTTATTTAATTTCGATAATAAATTGTATTATTATTATTAGTCGTAGTATCATTACATATTTCTATACATGTGTTCATTTCCTATAATAGTTATACCACATTTTAACTTTAAAAACACATAATAAAAACTATAAAAACTATAAATCATCTTAGAATCAATTGTACTCCAAATATTTGTTAAATTTGGCTTGTTGGAACTGATAATTTTGTAAATTAATTCACTTAACTTACTTTACAATGGCTATGTGGTACCTATATTTTCAAGCATTAAGTTTGTTTTATTTGCTGCAGTATGTCGAGTACAGATTTCCGGAAATAAGACTTTATTTCTATGATATGTATTATTGTCTATATATACTCTACTCATGGTAATAATTTTGATTCTAATTTATATATATGTATACAAATATATATATATATATATATATATATATATATATATATATATATATATATATATATACACGGATTGAGTAAACCATACAGATGTATTTTACAACATTTTCGTAATACGATTTAAAACTATTACTTTAAATGTTATCTTTTAACACCGTATCTTGAACCATTGCCGAGGTATGTTTCGGTAAGATAACAAGACTGAGGAAAAGAAAAAAAAATGAGAAAATAACGAAGAAAAGAAAACATGAATGAAAACATATTCTTAAGGCTTGAAGATTTTTAATCCTAGGCAAATGTTTAGCTTGTAAAAGTTATACAAGTAATTCCTTACTAATACAGTTACTACAAATACTAATGTACCAATAATTACAACCTGGCTGATACTTTAATTCTATTCAGCAGTGTTGTTAACAGATTGACATCTCCATATTTTTTATTTTCCTTACTATCTCTGCATGTTTCTCTCTTAAACCTGTTCGTTTTAGAGTTGCCAGATTGACTTTTTAACGCCTGATGTTGCTTTATTTAAACAGCTTGGTATTAACTTATTGAATTTGTCTTTTTAAAAGATTTGATTTTGTAATTATTATAAATAATTTTGTAATTATTATAAATAATTATTATAAAAAATAACAAGTATTTTAAAAACATGGTTTTTATTTCAATACATATTCGATTAATAATTTTACAGTAAATTGAATGTGTATTTTTTTACACATGAAACTAAATGAACCAAAACTATAGCCGTCATTTGAACCTCTTTACGTCTAACAGCTGAGTTCCAAAATTCATAATAATCGGTTGGTGAGATACACACCTTTTTAAATATAGAATTATAAAAGAAAGGTTGTACAGTTGTGTGTTACTAAGTAATGTAGAGTTAGAATATGACCATGATGACGAATATATAAAATATTCTTAGCAATTTCATGATAAATACCGTAATTTAAATTGACCCTGGCTTAAATAATCATAACCTTCTAGAATAAGCAACAGCTTAAACAGTTTGTAAAAATAATCCGAAAATATGATATGAAATGTGTTTATTTGGGAATAAAATATTCATAATAACGATAGTTTAGTATAATGGTGGATGTGAGATCTGCGTTATTGTAGATCACTATTACGGGATTAATTCGACAGTAGAATTTACCATTGTCCTTCGATTAGTGAGGTGACCTCGATTCTTTAATACTGTAGGATATTTAGGCACGCAATTGTTTTATAATACAAATGATGATTATTTCATATTTCACTCAACAACGTAAGGGAGTGAGATAATTCGATGGTCATTTCATTCATGACATTAAGCGGTAACATGCACCAATGCAATTACATTGTTCTATAGAGAGCAGGCACGTTTCATATGTTATCACATTTTGATAAGAGGATCTGCTGATCGGTGTGTCGGTCCATCGGGATGAAGTATTAAATACATTCTCATCTCGAAACCCTAAGTAAGAATGTACGCATCTTATTTTAGAAGCGCGCTAGCGTCTTTATAAGAAGTCATGGTGGTCAGTCACACATTAATTAGACTTGGAATTATGTTTCTTTCTCGTGTCATGTTTACAAACAAATACAAATAAACGAAATAACACATGACATTTCCGAAAACACTCGGCTGTGTATAACAGAATGGAGACATTTGTTATGTGAACGCGAACATATACTTTTAAGATGCGTCCATTCAATTGACGCGGTTAACGATCAAAATGTTGTTTTAAAATAAAGAAAAACAGATCGACGAACCTTACTGTGCACGGACCTAGCTCATTATGGACATCATCGAGACATTCTATTGTAAACATAAAGCTTGACAGACTGACAGATATGGTTTTTCGAACATAGCAGTCAGGATACAAATCGACAAACATAACCTCTTATAGAGTTTATTAGGCACATTTAAAATTAAATGCGTCTATTTAATGTACGCGCATAGCGATGGAAAACATATCTCAAACTTAAGCATGGCAGACCAAAATAAATGATAACACAAACTTTAGTTGATAGACCGGCGAACATGCGTTTTCAAACCTAAGCGGGACATAACGACCTAACAACAAAATGATCAACCGACGGACGTAACCTCTTATATACATGAGTGGGCGCATGCAAATATTAAGTGACTATCAATAACATAATTCTGTTCCCGCCATTTAGCGAAACATCTAGAAATACATCTGTCTAAATTGTCTGAGTTGAGTGTTTCTGAATTTATTTTCAGACGAATTTGAAAAAAAATACCAAAAAAAGGGGAAACCTATGCATCTCTGAAAGTAAAAGAAAGTGTTTTATGTGTTTGTAGTCTTCCTAGAATGTATTAACAGTTTCTGTTAGTCTAATGTCATGGTTGAACACACTTTTATTTAATAGATTCTGTTGTGGAAAATGAAATCTGTGTTCAAATCCTACCTACTTAAGCACGGTAGTATTTGCACCCTGGAAAACATATGAACTCACATATTGCATGAAGCTATGAGTACGTAGGAAGTTATGTTCAAACACCCATTTTGTTTCAACATCAAATAACTGATAACTGGTGAAACAACACTAAATACTTTTGATACAAATACCTCCAATTAACAACCATATTAAATTGCTCGAGAGCTTATGTTTCTTACTATTCGGATGTTTAAAGTTCTGTCTCATTATATTGTAGATGTGAGACTGATGTGTAAGAAAAGTATATTATATTTCACAGATATGTTACGTCATTTTCTTATTAATTTATTTAAAATATGAAATATTTACAATTAGTGTCAAGTTTCCGGCATACAACAATCGATGAAAAAGAGGTTTTAATATTGCTATGTTTCGCCATTAATCCGTCTGCCCACAAAGGCGACCTCCGACACGTGTTGGTTTTTTATAGTGGTTTACATGTATTTCATACATTTTAACATTCATCAAAATCATTCTTCATTAGTTTGTAATTTAATTCGAGACTCAGCACCAGTTAAAACAAAACACAACTATATCATCATACTCTAACATGTAAAGGCGCGTTATGGTACAGAAAATTAATCATTCTGTTCATTGTATCGGGTAATATTTCGGGGAGTATGGGCTAGGTCTTATTTTATGAATATACGCTTACACCCAACTCCTTTTCGCGCATTATGAAGATAGATTAGATACATGTGCATACATTAGTGTAGTTTAATTGAGTAAACGGAATTTCAAAAAGATAGAAATATATAACTAGAGAGTGTATTTTATCCGTCGTTTACTGATGTTTCAGTGTTTATGATTCTAAACTGATGATGTTGAGATAATTCCAGCATTTCCATGCACACTCTAGAAACGTGATACAGAGAAACTACGCTGTGGGTGTACGTATATATATATATATATATAAATATATATATATATATATATATATTTTTGTAAAGTAAATATTCATTATTTTTACCTACAGACATCGATTTTTCATGCTTATGCAATCTTCAGTGTATGGATGTTATTTCATGTCGCTCGGAGGGCTTAAACCCGTGTTTTACAAATCGCCACTTGTCGTCGGGTATCGTTCCCCCGGCCGTCGGGAATTCACATGACAATTAGGAGGGATTCAAATCTATAAACGCCAAATCAGCGAGTGCTTATAGTGAACAGTTGAAAGTGATTCTACAACAATCAGAAATGGAATCGGAATTTCGCTTTTAAAGCAACATACTGCTCGTTTATAAATGCTCTCAGAGTGCACCAATCCTAGTAAATTATATCTTTTAAGTAAATATTCATTAGTTTTACCTACAGAGTGAACTACATTCCAAAAGGAAATTCGAGTATGACAGCTCAGTGTAATAAACGGAGCAATAATCAAATAAAATAAAAGAACACGGTATCACATAATCACCGGTGTGATTATTTATTTTCACCCTAAAGGCCTGAGGGTAGAAATTAATTATCGCATCGGTGATTAGGTGATTCCATGTTACTTTATTTCATATATATATATATATATATATATATATATATATAAGTATAAATTTTTATTTATACAAACATTATTGGTTACATATGTGCATACATGTTTCGGTTGCACTCTTCGCAGAGAGTCAACCTCGTCAGACCTAGGATTCAGACTAATGAGATCGGTTTGCAGACTTTTTTCAGAATAAATCCTTGTTTGGGATTGGTTATTCTCTCTTTCTTATGAATTGGTATCGGATTACCTATTTTACTTGTTGACCATTCTTAAGCCTTTTTTACGACCCAACCATCCCTGTTTTTATTGCCCTCTTAGCTCTGGTTACACTTAAACCCTGCTTGAATTCCCAAACCCTACAAACACATTTATATCATTTATCAGTAAAATACAACATATACACAGATTTAATAGGTACACAAGTACATACAAATAAACAGACATCAATATACACACGCATCTAAACATGAACGCACACACAGATCCACTTTCAAGCAGAAAATATATTTAAAAGCACGTACTTGCCTATCAATATACTTTTAGTATATAAAACAGTTTCAATATATAACTTAATTTAAATACAAGAAAAACATCCGCCTGTACAAGTAAATACCTAAGCACCACCCATATATACATACACGAACACACATACACATAAATATAACATATATATATATATACGTATACCCATACACACACGTACATACACCCATGTACATACATGCATGTATACATCCACAACGCGAATATAGATATACGTACACACATACACACACACACACATATATATATATATATATATATACATACAATACCCATGTATACACACGCCTAGACCCCACACACCCATATACATACATATACACACATATATATATATATATATATATATATATATACACATATACATAAGCATACATGCATACACATACAAATCGTATACAAATTAATACATCAACATATACAAGCAAGTACACAGAATATATCACACCGACTATCCAAATATAAAGACTAAACACAAATATATACGCATATATCCATAGCTGGATACACATAACATACATGCACAATGCATAGATAAATATACACATACATACATATATACACACAGATAAACGTATATACAGCAGACATATAGGCAAATAAATAAATATGCCTATTACCTACCTATATGTACACAAGGAATGAATATAGAATGCAAATAAAATATGAATATAAAAATAAAATTAAATTAAAATTCTTCATCAGTTTAAACATACTTGGACAAATAAGATATCAGTAAGGTATCAATACCGATACATACACATATATTTAAATCAGATCACGCATGTATACTTACATTACACATACGTATATAGATACCTACATAATCCATACATTTATATATACCTATCCACTTTCACAGATACGCGTACACCTTCCTACCTATATAGCATACAAATACATAAAATTACATAAAATCAGTATATATGCCTACAGATACCTTGCATACACATATGTGAGTTTACACAAATACTAGCATGCATGTACACCAAACATGACCACATGTACACAAGCATCCATAATTCAGTAATTAAAACTATTTATTATTGATCCAATCTATCTCAGCTCAAATAATTTACATTTAAAGTTAAGTAGGCCAATAAAATATAGCGCATGTGATTCCATTAGTTAATTCCATAAATACATAAACATATATTCATATACACATATATACGTGGTAACCATGCGTATGCGCTGAAAACCTTATTATAGGTTGTTATGTAGTAGTTTTTGGATGATTTACGTTCAAAATTATAAAGGCATCAGAATTTTAAATTAAATAATGATAATAATCATGTAAATTAAAAATAAAATAAAATAAAATAATCAGTAAAAATAAAATAAAAGTAACAATAATCAATAGAAATAATAAAAATAAAAAGAATAACAAATATAAAAAGAATAAAAAATATAAAAAATAAAAAAATAGAAATTAAAAAAATTAAAAAATTAGAAAATTAAAAAATTAAAAAATTAAAAATAATTAAATAAAAAATAAAAATATAAAAAATTAAATAAAATTAAAGATAATACAAAATAAAAATTAAAATAAAAAAAAAAATAAAATAAATTAAAGATAATACAAAATAATTTAAAAATAATAAAAAAATAAAATAAAAAATAAATAATCAAAAATGAAAAATAAAAAATAAAAAACAGCAAAATATTAAATGAAATAAAATAAAAATAAGATTACAAATTAAAATTGGGTGTGTGTCATGCTAACAATGAACTAAAAGTAGAGTGGTCGTAGTTATCCGTAATCTAAAGTCTGCTTAACGTGTGCTCCTTTAAATGTTTGCAGTTCAAACTCGTTTCGTTTCTGACGTTGAGTTATTTTTCTCTATCTTTTAATTTAACACTTTTAAGTTTCTCACCCAGGCATAGGAAACAGGGTGATGAGAGTGATTTACATGTTTTCGCCTTCTTATTATGCGCCATCTAATTATTGTTGTATTTTTTCTCGTCTATCAACTTCCAGAAGTGCCGGGACAGCGAAGTGTTACTATATTTTTTTTATTTCTGAAGGATAATTTATGTGTGTAATACCTATTTTTAAAACATCTTGACGTGCTTCCTATATAGAACTTACTATCGCCTGGATTTTCAAGAGCGTAGATTTCCGCACGATATATTACCGATGCGGTGACGCAATTTTTTTGTAAGGGACATTTATCCTGTCTTTGACAGTTACAATTGTTAGTTGTAGGATTACCTTCAATATCACTATTAGTATAATTTCATTTTAAGTATCTTATTGTTATGTTGTTTTATTATTCTTTCTATGCCGTCTGTACAGCTATAACTTAGTATTAATGTATTCTTATTAAATAGCTTATGGAGTGTGTTACCAGGTGGGAAGTGTTTGTTTATAAGTTGTAGAAAGGTGTAACCAATTTTTGTTTTTAACATCATATCGAATGGGGGTGTAAACCAGATTATTTTCCTTCCTCTGTTTCTAGAGTTGCTAGCATTTGTAGTTGTATTTTTATATTTTATATCGGCAATTACGTACCCGCTATTCTTTAAGGCAGTGTTGTAAATATTGTTAAAGTTGTTAAACGGTGTTTCGTCCGATGAGTTATTGCTAATTCTACTTTCTATTGACGTGGGTATGTGTTTAATTATTGAAGGAGGATGGTTTCATTGCGGATGTACGTATATAAGGCTGGAGTTTTCTTTCGTGAAGGGTTTATATTTGTTTTCGGTTAGGTTAAACGTAACATCCAGGAAGTTAACTTGTTTGACATTACCGGTAATTTCCACCTTAAGCCCTAGTTTATTCATTTCTTTATGGAATATCTTTCTTATCTTGTCGCATTTAGCGCTAGTAGATTCCTTGACTACCATTAGGCCATGATCCCTATATAAACATATACCCTCTATATCTACGTTATTATTCATGGTAATCTTGTTTAATATATATGGTCCTACTAGATTAGATCCCTCTGCTGAGTCTAACCAACACATAGAAACATCAACAGATCCGTTTTCTCTGTTTTTTGTCCATTGTTCACCATCGCTAATTAGAACCGTAGTACGGCAGCTTTGTATAATATTGATATATTTTGTGCAATGTCTACGGAATTCCTTGCGGGTAATATTCCATGATGTCGAATTGGACAAAGGTACATCTACTTTTGTTGTTAATCTCAGAAAACCATATATATATATATATATTTATATATATATATATATATATATATATATATATATATATATATATATATATATATATATATATATTGTAAGTGTATCGATTGGTAAATTTGACTATTTGAAATAAGTAATATATATTGTCTGCTGAGTTCATTAACTTTTACAGTTGATTCTTTGACTTCATCGATTTAAAAAAAACATGTTTATTTTTATATATATCATGTATGATTTTTATCTACCGCTGACATTTTTCAAAGTATTCTTCAAACCAAGCACTAGTCTGTAGGTTACACTCACGGTTAATATATACGTGCACATATATTACTGCCTGCATAGTTGTGTGTGTGCGTGGTATTACGAAATGCTTGCTCATAAGTTATATGCATTTTCCTTTTTTATTCATGGAAAATAAACAAACACATAAATCACTATGTTACCAGCCTGATTACTATTGTTACGACACAAGAACATGACACGCATTACATATTGTTTGTGCTAATGATACATTTGTACAATTTAACTAATCGTTTTTCTTTCGCGTCTCTATCTTAATTATAGATGAAAATATCATAAACACATTAGTTCAATTCATAAAGTTATGATGAGGTGAATCTAAACGTTTTTCAAACTTTTTTGTATTTTGACTGCATAGAAATACATTGGTTGTGTGTGTGGCGTCACATTATCGAATTGCGCCAGATGTGGCAGACTGTTTCTATTATAAGTTGTATTATATTTTGTAAAACGCCTAAAGTGTTAAATAGGCTACTGTGGCCAAAGAAATAAACTACAGTCCTTTTTCTACTACATAACATCTTTCTTTTGTAAACAGCAATTTTTAATGAGGGTTTTCTATTTTCTGACTCTAATACTAATAGAATACATCTGGTTTATTTAAACGCGTCATACAATCTAGAAATACCGACGAAAATCAAATATAAACATGTTTATTATATTAAATAGGACAAATCGAAGTGTGTTTTACTATGAAGCTAATGATGGACAATCAAAAAAAAACTATAACAGAAATTTTTTAAAACAATAGATTTAGCAATTAACGTGGGCAAATCAATGTGGAAGAAAAATAATTTAATACACGAAACTTGCAAGAGAACTAACAGGAACATGAGGGAATTCACTATAATGTCAATAATTATAGGAGCACTGGGAATAGTCCGAACAATCCTGAAAAAATGAACGAAAAAACAGTATAATTCAATTAGACGTAAGTTGAAAATAAAATAGAACAAAATATAAAAATAATATTAAACGAGCCAAACACAATGGGCTCTACTATAAATATCAGGAATTGATATCCCCCTCCCAGAGAAAAATGATATACATCCGGTGTATGTCGTTATAATCGATTCTATTTAAAATAGAACAATATTATGAAATAATTAACGACGTATGTCTTGACAATTACAGATAATTTAACATATATACACATTAGAACTGTCTGTTCTGGTTATTCACATTACACCAAAAAGAAATAAATAAATTAACCTACTATTCCATTATTCGTTAATACAATCAGTATTTTTCGTTTTGTTTTATAATAATTTACTGCTACAGTAAAAAAAATAATGTGAGTGTGTCTGGGTCGAACTCGTGTAATTCATAAAGAACATAATTACTATATGAGCGTTATGTGAAGTGTGTGTTATATTATTGTTGTAAGGGCCAAAAATAGCAATGTGTCTAGCGTTGCTAATCGTTAACAAATGAAAGTAACCAATTTGACTTTACTGTTTATCTTACAAAACATGTACAGTACCCATCAATGATTATAGTTAGATGCGATCGTTGATACTGAACCCCAAGACGAATGTGCACTTAACGGGCGATAACGATGAGCGAATACACATCTACGGCTGCATTTCCTGAACGCAATAACCGCTCTAATAAATGCTTCATGGCTCAAATGGTATACAGTAAACGGTGAGTCATCTTAACCGCATCTATTGCTGTGTATGGTCCCGAGTGCTGAGCGTCATCAACAGTTTCAGACAGAAAACTATCGGCCATGGAGATCGTCTGGCAGTGGTGTTCATGTCTGAGCAGAAGCGAGCCAACCCTAAATCTCGGTATTCGTTATCGTTACGACTTTCAGTTCATCTTAGAAAACATGAGGAATATTCGTCTGCACTACTACGTACATGTACCGCCGGCAAATTAAAACGCCGTCACGAAAATGTTATTCAAAAGTAAAAACCCTTGCATAAAGGGCAAGAAGACGGCTGAAACAAGTGGTGGAATAGCCTACACATAAATGGCAAGACGGATGAACATTAAACTAACCTAGCCTGTGGTGATTATATTTGAGGGAGAACCCCAGAGTTCAGTGAATGCGAGAGAAAGTGATGCACACATTGTCATTGCATGAAAGTTGGAACCAAAAATTAAATTATTGAATACCTCCAAATCAGTAATCCTCAAATGTGTGTTGTCTATGTTACGACATATAATAAATGTAATGGATAATTTAATAGATATTAATAAATATAACAAACACATTCATCGTCGTTGCTTTTCCAGCCATAGCTGAACAGGTGGGTTAATGCATTAATCTATTACAATGTAACTTACTGCTATAGATCTCATTCGGATTCGGTTGGCTGATTATATAGCCTTTATTTTCATGCATTACACTACTGCCCACTCGTACTCTAAGACTTAACAAATTAAGCAGTTTTATTTAAACATGCCTATCAATACCATTATTAAAACCATAACATGTTTAACATATTCTTTATATGATTATATACTTGATATCCGTTTTTACAATTATCATAAAGTGTTGTTAAGAGAGAAATGAACCCGTTACAGAGATATGCTAATGCAACAGTAATCACAAACTTTTTAAGAAATAACTGCTAAATAAATGTTGTTTGAATTTAAGGCTATGAATCTATCAAAATCTCCATTGTTTCCTGATTAATAGACAACAGTTATAACACTACTTTGGTGCAACTGGGATTACATCTCAGAATGTACAATTTGTCAACATGAAATACGATAATTTCTTTAAGTTTGTTTGTAGAGATTTTTAAAATACTCCACCGATATTTTCTAATCGTGAATTCTCATCTGTTACTATTTAGGTTGATACATTCATTTAAATATGATAATCTTCTGCCTTGGGCGAAATGTCTAAAACAAAACCAATGCTTTACTGTGGTAGTAGTAGATCATGTTCGCATTAATTTGACGATAACTAGTTAAAGCAATACAAACATATTTTAGTGCTAAATTAGAAATGTATTTATATATTACATCGTAAATGAGTATTCCTAATATTTCTAATATTATGTGCGACGTCAATCGAACAGTTACACCAACATAAATAGTGCAATACCTCTAATTAGAGAGCAGTCAATAGCACTCAGGTAGGTGTTGACACCGACATTTGTCGATGAACCTCTTTAAAAAGCATATGAAATAATGTAAATATTTTACTTAAATGAAACTTTCTAACAACACTTAATATCAAATACTTGAAATAAAAATGGAGAACTTTAGAAGATTCGACTAGAATTAGAAGTCAAACATATTGTCTAATGAAATTATATTACAACCAAATTATATTACAACCAAATTATATTAAAACCAAATTATATTACAACCAAATTATATGACAACCAAATTATATTACAATGAAATTATATTACAACCAAATTATATTAAAACCAAATTATATAACAACCAAATTATATTACAACGAAATTATATGACAACCAAATTATATTACAACGAAATTATATTACAACCAAATTATATTAAAACCAAATTATATTACAACCAAATTATATGACAACCAAATTATATTACAATGAAATTATATTACAACCAAATTATATTAAAACCAAATTATATAACAACCAAATTATATTACAACGAAATTATATGACAACGAAATTATATTACAACGAAATTATATTACAACCAAATTATATTAAAACCAAATTATATTACAACCAAATTATATTACAACCAACTTATATTACAACCAAATTATATTACAACGAAATTCTATTACAACGAAATTATGTTACAACGAAATTCTATTACAACGAAATTATGTTACAACCAAATTATATTACAACCAAATTGTATTAAAACCAAATTATATTACAACGAAAATATATTAAAACCAAATTATATTACAACGAAATTATATTACAACCAATTATATTACAACAAAATTGTGTTAAAACCAAATTATATTACAACGAAATTATATTTAAACCAAGTAATATTACAACAACATTATATTACAACGAAATTATTATACAACGAAATTATATTACAACCAAATTATATTACAACGAAATTATATTACAACCAAATCATATTACAACGAAATTATATTACAACCAAAGTCAGTTGTGATATTCTCATCATCCACTAGTTTTTCAAACAACTTTCTGAAAAGAAAAATAGGGTTCCACAAATGTTGCTGAGTTTTATAATAAAAGTACCATTATTCCTCATCATAGAATTAGGGAAAGTATAGAAAACATATGTGTTATTACAAGAGTTGGATGAGAACTAGTAATAAAGACAAGTTATTTGTTAATTCTATGAGATTAACTGATGATGGAAAATTTATTTTTTTAAGTTTAGGATTTGCTATCGGCTTACATGAGTTCTACATGAAAAAATGTCAGATTTAAATTGTCAATGACGTTAAATTCAGGTTAGGAACAGAGGTAAGGGGTTCAGAAATCCTCGATAGGTGAAGTAATCAAGACCAAGTTAGAGTAGACAAAAGAGGACTTCGAGTTTAGGATTTCCAATTGGCTTATATGAATGATACATAAACGAATATCAAATTTAAGTCGTCAAGCGCGTTCAAGTCAGGTTGGGAACATAGGTAAGGGGGTTCAGAAAGCCGCGGTTCGATTAGGTGAAGTAATCTAGATCCGGATTGAGTAATAAAAAGAGGACTTAGCATGTGCCCATCACTGCAGAGACTAGACACAGTATCCTTAAATATCATGAGATTAATATCGACGAAATTATTCATCAATGAGATTTGTTTGAGGTATCCATAATAATCTAGAACAAGCTACATTTTAGGAGAAAAGTTAATTAATGAAAATAGTATGAGAGCGACAATGTAAAAAAGGCATATACATATAACTATCCCTAAAACGAGACGAATGCCACGCTAGTTCATGATTGATTTCATTAAAAGTAGAATATGTTCGCATCTCAGTAGATACATTTGTCACTTGCACCGTTGTAAAACTCTGTTACATTTAGACACTGAACTCAGTGTACTACTCTAACAGTCGATCATTACGTTGTAGAGACAAGTGAAACCTCTAGTGTCGGACTTAGAGTTAGTACGTAAACCTACATCAACGTGTCCATATGTAAATTAATAACTTATTATGGTTAAACTGTTTTGACATGTTGTTTTGTTAACACTTTCTTTCCAAAAGGGGGCAGATTCAAGCCTACATTATTCCAGTGCGTGGCGACCATCACCAATCAAGTCATACAGCGTACGGGGGAGGAGGTCACACCTATGAATCGCTGATCAGCCGCCAATACAGATTACGGGCTAGACACCAGATTGTGGCTGCCCAAAAAACAAACAATATATAAAAAATTGAAATTCATACGTACAAAAAGAAAAGAATCATATTCTATTAAGACTATTTGCTTAACGTGTTTACGGTTTTGAATGATCAAGCGATAACCGTGTGTCCGGAAAATAACAAGAAACTGCATCTGTCTGTGAGGCCTAAATTTGCAGGTTTGGGATATTGTAGTTTCATACGTAGGTTGCGATATCTGCCATATCTGTTAGAGTTACTTTGGTTCGGAGTGATAATCCCTGTAAGAATCCCATCGATGGGCTAAATTGAATGGGCATGTGTATAGCATGTGGATGCATCCAATTGTATACACATACATTTACATCATGTACAATATTTTAAAGAAAACATTCTGAATACATACTTCTTTATTTATTGAATATAATAAAATCTTGACAATAAGTGGATATGACAATAAAAAATTCAAAATAAGTTATGCCATAGAACAAAACCTAAAACGCCAATGATCACTGGCGAACACTGAAAACAATTTCACTCATCTCTTTACATATCTGTTAAATATAGAAATATATACGAATACATTCGAAAATAATCAGTTAAATTGAGGATTAATCAAAATATGACGCACATTTTTCTCATAAGACAAGTATAAGCACAACTCAAAATAAAATGACTTTCAATTATTTTGCTATTTAAACGATGAAGGTAAATATAGAAGGTTATTCTTAGAACGCGTATACACCCGAACAAAATATCGGATAATATAATTAGAAAAAAGTGTTTTACGTTTCGAAATAAATTATTCCCAAATAACTTAACTATTCTACGTTACACATAAAGTAATAATTCCATAACTACACTAAAATGTACGAACAGATATTCTTTAATATAAAATCACTGGAAAGTATTTCGTCAACACTTAATGAAAATGATATATGTCATTCAAATTTAAAAATAATGCAATCCGAAACCTATATAAGAAGGATTATCTGAATATTATGTAATGTTGTTTACACAATTTCGAAGTAAATATTTTCTAACTTTAGCTTTGATATTACAATTGCATTATTTAAATAAACACTTTTCTTCATACAACCGTAATGTAATTTAAATTTTTGTCTATTAGGATTTAACGCCCTAACAAACATTCAAAGGATACTTACTCGTCAACTGGATTCAGTTGAGTGTTTCCCCTAAGTGGTTTTAAATGTATTGCTTCTAGACACTAGAGGGCAACTTCAAAGCTAGAGATCTCACTGACAAAATTTGATTCATGTGATTGAAGTTTCTGTTTTCAAACACAGATAAATGAAAGGTTACCTGCTCAACATCGATGTTTTGGATTTATTTTACTTTTCAATTGTTATTGAAGATTATTAAAACAGATAAGCATGCATATATTTATGTTTGGCCATGGTAATGAAAACAATACATGCATGTGACACTTAATGATTGTTACAACAGTGGTTTGAAATATTTCGTATTCTATCAACGATCCCCATACGAAGGGCATTCAATAAGTAATGCCCCTGCCCCATTTTCATTTGTCGGATCTAAATGAAATTTGGTATGTGTAATGATATATATCTGTATTGGTTATGTTGCAAAACACAGCTCTGAACTAATTGTGGTTTTTGATTTACAGGTGGTTGAACTGAGTCAGGTGTGAAATGGAGCCAGTTGAGTGTCGCGCAGTCATCCGGTTTTTGTATTTGGAAGAGTGCACACCAAAGGAGACTTTTGATGAAATGAAAAAAACTTATCGTGATGATGCCCCATCATATGACCTTGTAAAACGCTGGCATCGTGAATTCAAGAATAGACGGAAGTCTGTGGAAACTTTTTCTGCTATTGTTGATGCTCCAGAGACCAAGGCTCAGTCAATAGAATTGAAGTACTTCAACTCTCCACCTCCAAAGAATGCATAGATGCAGCCCTCCGCTGGCAACGTCATGTTCACAGTCTTCTGGGGCCAGTAGTGATGACATATTTTCTGGCAAAGGCTATCACAATTACAGGAGCCTATTACGCTTCACTTTTGATAAAATTAAGAGATGCTATTAAAATCAAGAGGCGGGGCAAGAGCAGCTAATGTATCCTCCTCCTGCAGGACAACGCTCCGGTCCACAACTCGCAGGTCGCCCACCTTGCACCCACTGACGTTCATCTCTTTCCAGCCATGAAGTTGTTTTTGAAAGGAAGGCGTTTCCCAGATGACGCAGCCTTGATTTCTGAAGTTACGACGTGGTTGGAGGACCAACCTAGGGTGTTCTACAAAAACGGTATCCAGAGCTACATCAAACAAGACATGCATAACTCTGGGTGGTTCCTATGTAGAGAAAGACTAATAACTGTGCCAAGTTTCATTAATCTACTGCTATGGGAAATCGGTCAAGGGCATTACGTATTGAACGCCCCTCGTACCATGGTGAAGATATTCAGCGTATGCAGAAAACAGAGCAAAAAGGTGAATCTTACATCTCCAAATATACTTAATTCAGTAATTCATTAATAGGAACATGCTGACAACTTCCTGTATTTGGAAAAATATAAAAAGAAAACTTAATGTATATTTCCTTCGCATGTTGGTTTAAAATTACGCATTCATTTTACGATGATGAGTTCTAAAAATCGAACTATACTACATTTAACGACTAGGTTAGAAAAGGAGGTGACGCGTGAACATAATTACAGTATATATTTAAAATATAAAATCATATAATTTAAATAATTTTTCAAATTATTACATCAGCTTCTTTCTTCCAGTCTGATTATATATAATAGGAACACTATTTTATTAACAGTTATCCGTGTTACTGTTGTTTTTATTATAATCACATTTGTTTCATTTGTGTGTTCTCAACTCACGGATCACTTTAATATCATACTTCAGGAATATGATTATCAAGTTGATTTATTTAGAAATATGTTTATTTTTAGAGAGGTTACATGATAATCAAAAATGTATAATGATAAATATAGATGTATACATATTTACAAGAATATCCTATTTGCCGTATAATCGATCAGATTTCTAAGGAACTATTTAATTTGAAGTATTTAATTCGAGTCTTTACTTGATCAATACACCTAAGGAACTCGACAACAACAGCGTCATAATTATCAAATGCTATACGAGTTTTAAATGGAATGTCTAAACTTACCATCATTCCTTACATTATTCTTAATTAACTATTTAAAATAAATAACATTGTTAACTATTTTTTCAAATTTCACAAATAATTATTAATTGTATTTATAGAGAAATCATCAGATCAAAAAATTTCATGAATAGAGATAAGCAGACCGAGAGAAGTAAACATCATGACCACA
Organism: Sepiola atlantica; assembly: GCA_963556195.1. Taxonomy (NCBI): domain Eukaryota; kingdom Metazoa; phylum Mollusca; class Cephalopoda; order Sepiida; family Sepiolidae; genus Sepiola; species Sepiola atlantica. Next base: position 5,603,598 of record OY744522.1, read on the forward strand.
ATAAAATGACAAACAATAAATGTGTGACTATATTTAGCAATTAATTTTGCTGTTCTAGCAAATGTTACAAATATATATATATATATATATATATATATATATATATATATATATATATATATATATCCCACTATTTATTCTCTCTCTGTCTCTCTCTATATATGTAAAGAGAGACATGTGAATACATTGGGATATATATGAGTGTGTATGATTGTATAGCTGTATGTCGCAGTTGTTTTATAATGTTATCTTGCCACTAAATTAAGTTCATGAAATCTGAAAATAATAATCATATAAAAAGTATGAATAATATATTTTCTTGTTTGAACATTAAAAACAGATTACTATGTAGATAGAAATACAGTCAGTCAGTTAAAAGTTCATACATAAACACTTTTTCGACAAATGTGTAAGAGTATAATGGCAGTGCTAATGAAGAACACAGCCTGACACAGTGTATATGCATGGAACTATGTAGCGATAGACAAATGTTTTACAGACATAATAAGTGAGACATTCAGATATCCAAATAATGTAATATACATATATGCATAGTACTAGATTCCATGATAACGAATTATTAGAATTGTTATTACTAATACTGTTATGTATATATGTTTCATTTTATCTGTTGTTGTATTATATATATATATATATATATATATATATATATATATATATAGAGAGAGAGAGAGAGAGAGAGAGAGATAGATGTATTCATAAATATTGTATCTATACAATTGTTATTCTAGTCTTTCATCTCTTGAATTGATTGCTCTATTCAATATATTGATCTTTATATCATTACGATACATTATTATTAAACGATACATCGCTTATCTTTAATTTAATATTAATATATACGCATATATATATATATATATATATATATATATATATATATATATATATATTATAATTCGTCGTATGAAGTGTATGTATGCATATCAGCTTTTATTTATAGTTACAATCTAATTATATTTTATTTATTAAAAAATAGTTTTATATATTTTCAGCTTTCATTAATAAAAACAAGTTGTCTGGATATCTGAACTGCAATTGATGGACTCTTTCAGTCAGTTCGAGCCGACATCCCATAATGTTCACCTATTATTTGTTTAGCTGTCAACTTGATAGATTTAGTCGATATTTTCTTGATATGCATTGGTTCAGCTTTTATCATCTCACTTTACAATATTTATATGTTGTGGGTACAACACAGTGTCACATTAAACCATCAATACATAATACAGATACGCTTTATGCATATATGTATAGCGCACACGGGCATTATTATTTAAACTTTTGGCGGGGAACGCTCTACATATTTGAATAACATTCAATCGATATAAGTTTATTATTTAGAAGACTGCCAACTTGTCTAATTTGTAATTGTACTGCCTGTATATAATACTCGACTATGAAGCATTTGTCAGGCAACTTGTCTAGTGTGAGGAAACACAAGTATTATCTACAAGTATGGAGGTCACTGGGTAACTAGTGTTCACCTGTAAACTCATCACATGTTCTTTATGTATGTTTATATATTTTTACGTACAGAATTCACTCATGAATAAAATACTTAACAGTATACGGTTTAGAACACATCTGCAAGGCGTAACTAGTCTAAATGGTGCCTATATTTATTTTAATATAGTGTTATGACAAGGGGAATAAAAGCTCTGAGTGAAAGTTCAGATACTTTTTATTTTCCTGAAATTGTAACAATATGTATTTGACATCAATGAATTAATATTCCCCATATTTCAGTTTCTTTGATGCCTTTTAAAAAGTGTCAGGGGGCAGAATATACGGGAACAACCTATCCATATGAAGATTCAAATACATCATATTAGCGTTAAATTTGATCCAGAGTTATTAGACACCAATTAAACAATATTCTTTGAAATTCAATGTCTTCTTAATACCGATTAAACTTTAATCTTAAATGTAAGACACTTTCTAGAATCACAGTAATGCAGTGAATATCGATCCAAATTAGAGTAAGAGGTATAGACATAAGGTTTAGTATTATTATATATCGATTTTAATATTTGTAAGTTAACATAAGTTGTGAAAAACAGTGCTGTTTGGGGAATTAATGTTACCCTTCCTGTGACGAGTATTTATCAAGTGTAAGTATAGAATCTAACATTATGTATTATTGAATAAATGGGGAATTGGAACCAGCGCAACATATAGAAAACATATTCAAATATAAAACATATTACTAGACTAATACTTTCTTAATAACAGAAAGATTATCAATACAACTCGTACAAAATATAAAAAAAAAATAAATAAGAGATAGGTGTGGTGATAACGAGGGATCAAAAAACGAGGAGAAATGCGCTGTGTATAAAAGTATAGCAATATGTCGATTATCTGGCTTAAATTATTGAGGTCGAATGGGTTATATTTTAAAATTACTGAACATTTCAGATAGAACCTTTTTAATTTCTGATAGTGATTGGGCAACATCTATAAAAGTATTAAAGACGCCTAACAATTATTGATTTAAATTTTATAAAAGTATGTTCTCTATTTCTTGGTCGATTACACAATTTATGAAGTTTCTTCTTCGTATGAAAGATGTTTGAGCTTTTAGACCAAGTAGACAGAAAACACAGATGATTAATGGAGGTCACTGCCTTTCAGGTATTCTCATGTTCGTATAAATGTATCCAAGAAACGCCCATTCGAATATCCTATAACTAGTCAAAAAGGCGTCGTTCGCATGAACAATATGTGTGATTAAGAAAACACACCATCTATGTGAAAGGGCAAACCAATTGAAACCATATTAACACAAGGGGATGTACGCGATTATACACACACATACTTTCTAGTAATATGGAATCCTAGTTATTTATGGACTTATATTGGGGAGGAAGCTATGAACTCGGTATCCCCCCTGACTCAGGTAAATAACAACTTTCAATCAATTAACAAAATACAATGAATCGTTAAGAAAAGGGCACGTTATTTGACATTACTTAAACCCGCGCCGATTCGCAGCTAAACACACAAATAATACTCTACAATAAAATTGAAAAACAGAAGGGTTACTACTCTGTTTTACATTTAATAGGTCATTCATTGAAATAAGTAAAAAGTTTACATTTCAATTTAAATCTCTATTTTTCATGTCGCATGAATCAACACGTTTGATTTGTTTATTGATTCTGAAGGTTGCCGACATCATAGTAATTCTATGCATCAATAGATAATTCACCCGGTTCAACTTTCCAAACATCTTTAAATATGTGTCCGATCATAAGATGTCTTACTTTTATTACAGTTTTTTAAAAATACTTCTTCATCCAATATAAAGTCAATATTTGACACAACAATTTCGTTATTATGTTTAGAGGCGCATGTATATGGGTTTACTGGTTACTAACACCCAGATGATTGAGAGAACCTATTACACAATTACATTCACTTATACACTAACAATTTTCGAAGTTTATTTGCGCCGATTTCCATTAAGTTTTTGTTAACAATTTTAGACTTTAAAAAATTGTATATAATTAACCGTTTTTAGTATCGCGTTAATTCATTAAGATAACATATATGTACCGAAAGGTAAGAAAAAGGGAATATCATATAAACCGAGTAAATTCAGGCAATTTTATATTTGAAACACTTTCCTCCGATATGTGATGCAAACTGTATATATATATATATATATATATATATATATATATATATATATATATATATATATATATATATATATTTATTCCAAATGAATTTAACAATTCTAGCCTGCTCAAGATTAAAAGAATTACTGTGTTGTAATGCGTTCTAGAAAAGTGGGTTCAGCGGATTGCTATTTGTATATCTCTGTTATGTTCACCAAGCTTTTTCTTCAGTTCCCGTTGACATCTCTTTACGTGCATCTGGAGACATAACCTATCGTATATAAGCCTCCACTCTTAGCTTACATCACACACGCTCACTTCTCTTCCGTAATTATCTTATTAACCCAACCGCCACGATTTCTCTCCGCACTTTCTTAAATAAATGTAATTTTCCACTGCCACCATCTATTTGCATCTCATGATTTATTCTATTCATAATCGGCGTTTTAAAGTCCACTTGTCCTACTACCATTGTTCTAAATATTTAGTACTTGTGTGCTAATTGTTAAATCAAATATTCCTGAGGAAGTCTTGAAATAAAGACGAAACATTGATGAATACATAAATAATAGTGTTTGGTTTTCAATTTTTTTCATTTTCCGTAATGTTAGAAAACTATTTCCATTGTTATCATATATTATATATATATATATATATATATATATATATATATAAGTATATATATATATATATATATATATATATATAAGTATATATACATTGAATATGTATATATATATACATATATTATGTATGTACACATATACACATGCATTATATATGTATATATATATATATATATATATATATATATATATATATATATATATATATACATATGATTAGTTTCTATAACCAGTTGCATTTTTCAATAAATGCATGACAGCGTGAAATGAAACTTTCCGTTCAGCTATGCCATCCGTTGTTGGCTGGAGAATCGACGTGAGTTCAGTTCAGCCACCATTACGTCATGTATATAATAATTCATTTCCTCCTGACGTCACTATGTTATCATTTCTGTACACAAGGGGTTTCGCTTTTCATAATAAAACTACAAAGCTGTGAAAAAAACAAAAAAACAATTATTTAATAAAAAATATGTGTCTATTGCATAAATATGTATTAGAAATATCAAATGATGCAAATATGTTGAGGAATTTTTCACTTCGTCATCAGAAAATTTAAAAAATAATTGCGGATGTCTACTATATTAGAACACATTTTGTTGCGAATCTAAAACAGAACTTTAAATTAAGCTATCTGTTACTCTAACATTTTATATCTATTTTTCCTAATATATTTAAGTCAGCTGATCGTACAAGTTTAAATATTCTAGAAAATGTCTGATAATCTGGCTATTTCAATTACTGTAACATAGAGAGCTATGAAAGAATATCAACTCCGGATACATTTTAAGCTTTCTTTAATTCACGTGGGACCGAGTTTTACTTCACTAGAATTCCTTATTTCTTCGTTACTGAAACTTGTTATAATCGAACCATATGTACTGTTTGATGTTACTGATGAGTTTATTATTGTTATCAATATGTTTGCCCGTAACCCCATTTGTTGGATTATGACGTGTCCTGTATTTTAAATGGTTAGATTAGCTAGTATGAATTGTGAGAGAAATGGAGTTAGGAACAATTTGAGTGCTTGTGATTTGGGAACAAACAATCATGATTCATTAGTGAATCATTTTGTAAAGTCATAACAAATTTGAGGATAGGAAATGCTCAGGTCGGAAGGTCAGAGACAAAGGCGATCTCGGCCTGTTATGACATTCGTTCGAGGGGGGCTGACGTCACGGATCCTGTATGTGAAAAATAAGTGTTTAGGAGATCACCATAGAAGCTTGCGGCGAGCGCACGCAGATGAGGTAGCTCTCGAATGCAAGAGTTTGGGTGTGAATCGAAGAGATATGGGCCAAAGCAACTAAAGAAATAACTAACAGCGTCTAATGTGCCACACAGTACGAACTTAAGAAGATGTGAATGAAGAACCAATTATGGAAAACCCTCCACTCGAATGAAAGCATGAAATAAATAAAAAGAAATCTCACAGAAAATCCGACTTCGAGTGTCTCTGTCCTCTTTTTAAAGATAGAGTTTGCCCACCAACACAGGTACCACACGGCGATCACAGCCAGAAACAAGATAAGGGCCAGCGACGAACGAGAACTACAAAGGTAACTTTCTTATTATGTAAAATATCTGGAAACTGTTTTTTAAAATGACTCTTTAAAAATGTGTTTAGAAATCTGTTAAAATGACTCTTAAGAAGGTGTGTTTAAAGTCCCTGTTGAAAAATGACTCTCCAAAATGTGTTTAAAATCTTTGTTTAAAAGTGAAATGTGTAAAAATTACTGAGAAACATGTTTGCTTAAAGAATGACTATGAAAATGTCTATGAAAATTGTATTATCAGAAGTAGTAAAAAAAAAGATGGAAATCACTATTAATCCTCTCATGAACATTTGCATTATTTTCGGCCGGAGAGGATGTAATAGCGAACTGTTGAGGTGGTTTCGGAGAACTGCCTCAGTCGGAAGGATTTCTGTCTGTAGTAATAAATAAGCTCTCTCCCCCCTTTGCTTCTCGTGACGTTTAATTACAGTAGTTATGCAACACATTGAACATGTCGCAGTGTAGTAATGCTTGTTTCGAATGCTTACGCAAATGTATTTACAGTCTAAATTTCATAATATCCGAGCTTTAATTCATAGTGTTTAGATTACTTACTAGACGAATTAACTGTTTATTAATTGAATTTAATTATCAATGTATAATCGTATCAATATCATATGTGAACATGAATACAATCTCTTACTATTTGAGTTTTTGATTTGCATACGTTCAGCACAGTATTATCTTTCCAGGGAGGTTATGTTTTGTTCGTGTTTGATTGTCAGTATGTGTGTCGTTTTTTTCACCCTAACGTTCACACCGCTTGACCACTGTTTACCTAACAAGGTATAACTATCGCTCAATATATAACGTAACTTCATTTAATTTTAAATACCTAGATCAAAAAATAAGATAAAAAAGTGTGAAAGCAATAACTTTGGTTATGTTAATCACTCACTACTTGGCCCATATTTTAGCCAATTCGTTTATTGACTCTTGATATTGCCATTAACACGTTCAGTCAAGTTCGAAATTACGACGGAATTTAATGCATTGACCTGATTTCTGTAAGTTAAGTTACACATTTAAGCGCAATAGATAAATATTTTTCAAGGTTTTCATAACATCGAAAAAATAATATGGAGAAATATGGCCCATATTATATTGTGCCTACCCTTACGCTGTAAAGCAGAGGTATGCAGTGAAACAAGTTATATATATTCTTATTTTATATGTAATGCCCTAGTATCTAAATAGAAATACACTTTAATATTATGAACCACACAAAACGAATATTAACAAACCTTGCAATAAATAAAAGTTTTCGATATATTTATCTGATTATGATATTTCAAAAGAGTGCTAGACTATTTTAAAAGACACTAGAATAATACGTATGATAGAATATATATATATATATATATAATAAATGAAACGCGTATTTATCAAAACTCTTGTATTTCTAAAACTCATCATGTTCAAATTCTAGACGGTAGGAGCATGAAAAATAATTGTGATTGTTCGAACACGATTATGTGTTAGTGAGTGATGATTTGAAATAGTGACTCATCATGTATACGAAGCATACATGGGTCGATGTATGTAGCTATACAACGGCCATCTTTATAAGAATATTGCTTATGAATATGGCAACTACACGGGAGACACATACATTGCTTAAATACACTGTTACCTTCTCCAGGTTGTACAGGATAGATGATTGCTCCCTCTATAAGAACATTGCTTTAAACAGTATTTGTAACACACGAATATACAATCATTCTAGATTGTTGTAAAGTTAACTAAATAGAGTGTGATATACTAAGATGTTTCTCGTAATCAATTCATTCACAGAACCATTTATAAATGTTATTGTTTTTCATTCAAATGTTGTTAATTAAATCGAATAAAAATAAAGATTCGTCATTGTATCTATCTGTGGTTCCGACCTATACATATACATGTGCGTAAATGTATATATTATATAAATATATATAAATATAGTATATATATTGTCTGATTTTCATGACATATATAAATAACGTTAAATGGAAAAAGTAAAAAAGTAAAAGATCGAAAGGGAAGAAAAACAAAGTTGTCCGTCTAATCAGGTCTTTTTATTGTACAATTATTAGCCAACGATTATGGCTCAGACGACGTGTTGGTAAACAGCTAGCTATAGTGATAAAAAGAGCAACCCTCTCCATAAAAGATTTATAATAGCAAGTATCAAACAATACACATTCGAATGAATGCTATCTAAATATATATTTTCTTTGTAAAGAATCAATATATGGACATGTCATGTTCCATTATATATATTGTAGGCGTTGATGCACGCGATTACAATGCCACACTGCTGACAGAAAATTCTTAATTATTGATTAAAATGCGTTGCATGATAAGAGGTGTCACCCCGCTCTTTCCCCTCCCACCGAATGTGAAGGTTGTTTTATGGATTCCATAACCATCTATTCGTCATAATTGAGATATTATGTGGACTATTTAACGTCAGAATTTAGTGAGACGTGGGGTTACTTCCGCTGTCTCGTTAGTCCTAAGTAGGGACAGTTTGAGTATATCCATATGCCAATTTGGTACCAGAGTTCAGAAAAATGTAATCCCTGGAAAAGGTGTATTTAATAACTGAATTGTGGATTCTTGATCAAAAGTATGGTACGACGACCAGAGATTGTGTGTTTCACACGATGTCAATTACCTATAGCGAACACGGGTGATACAATTTCATGTAACATAAAAACATAGAAAGCTTCACAATAAAGAGATTCCGGCGGAATAAGAATTATTTTGGAAAAATAATTCTTACTGTTGCCGGCCTGAAATTATTGCGAATTTGCTTGTGTGTCTTATGGGCAGACAACGAATGTTTTGCTGTACCCCCAATAATATAATTCCTTTGAACGAGTGAAAATGTGAAAGTATGTGAATAACTTCATGATATAGCTCGTAGCCCGGGAGACTCAAACATTGCTCAAACACACTGTTACCTTCTCCAGATTGTACAGGATAGATGATTTCTCCCTGTGATGGGGATATTTGATACGCCAAGGGATACGTCACCTAATTGGCAAACCTTGCCAAATTAGTTGTATGAGGAACTGGGGATGCTGATAATACCGGTGAATAGTGTGTTGGTGAGCATGACATCGACTACGATTGACCAACCGTTGAAAAAGTATATCTAATCGTATGTCATGTCTGTATAATTATCTGTAACAACAGCGATACGCATTCTCAGAGTATAATCAATTCGCCTGATCTCGAAATTCCTATCTCATATTTGTATTTTCGCATCGGTAAACTTGATTGGATATTAGCTGACCAAGGGTAAAATATATCATGAGTCAACATTATAACCCGGTTTGTTAAACTTGCACACGCTTATTATATATCTATATTGATATAAGGTTAGTTGTCATATAAATATAAGAAGAATGTGTATTTTTACTATTCTAAGTTATTTGCTGTCATAAGACATTCATGATGTGCAACTAAGTGTATGTTTACAGCAGTAATATTTCGATATATTTTGTTAAATACTGTTTTCATGCCTGTAAAGTGTGTCGGTTAACTTTAAATGTGGCATAACTATTGTATTCAATTTGTTCAAATTCTGACGATTGGCTTGATTAAAACAACACTTAATATTCATAAAAAGATAAAGCAATGAAATAATGAAATAATTACTGTTAAATATATAAAAGTAATCAAAACAGTGAATCTAAAATACAAAATAAATATTATATTTTAATGACAATTCATTTGCTATAGTAATTATTTTGTAATAATAATCAATGAAATTATCATATACATATACGCTTGTATAATTGTGGAGAAAAGCGGCGTGGAAATGACTTCTTTTGTGTATGGCTTTCCATAATCTGGAACAAACCTTTAAGTATGTATCCACTATTGTTTGGGTGTTGATTGCAAAGCCATGGTTCTTTACCATTTTTTAGAAGAGTTAGGTGCGACCGTCGACGTAACGTAAACAATGCCCAAATAACGGTCGGCTTACATCAGGGGTCAGCAATTTTACCACTTCCGTTCAATCTTGTCAAGAACACCGTCAAACGGGACAATCAGTCAACTGCTCTTTGAACATTTCTGTGTACGGACAACATAAAGCTAGTTTTCCGAAAACAAACGCTATAATCATTTGAGAACGACCATTGGCCTGTTCGATTCTATTGTTTCCATAATTATGTTTAGAATAAGGTGCTTATGAAAGGGCAGGGTGAAGGTTGCCAATAACTAGTTTACTACTTGTCAATATCTACTTAACTAGTGGCATGCGGTCGAGAGGATTAGGACTTGGCTCACCTAGGTAATCATCCATTTCAGTGCACACTCCACCACGGGCACGTCTGATAGCTTTGCATCACACGAACTATTTTTACTGACTATCAAAAAAGCCTCCCTAACTATGACAACTGATTTACTTAGGGATAAATAAATTGTTATCGCTACGTCATAGAGGCTATGACGTAACTGACGTTAGCTAACATATACCAATAGATTATATAAACATTTTATACAAATAAAAATTTCTTTTCTCTCAAGAATGTTGTCTTTTTTCAATGTCACTGATAATCTAAACATAAAGTATCAATTACAATACAAAATACGAGCGTAAAATAAAGATGTATTTCTAATAAGCAATGTTTATTGTCGGACTCTTTGATATAATTATAGATCGATACAATCTTAGAATCAAAGAATAGGGCATGTTGAATTCTTTAGCCTGACGTAACCACCCTGATAAACAAGGATAACTAATTTGAAAGGAGGTCAAAGTGCCTTTTCCTCCAACGGTCTATTTAATATTCCTATTAACAAATGTATGTAACAGTGTCTGCGCCGTGTTTGATGCTAATTGATTGCGCCAAGCGAGGCCCAACACGGAAGAATAGCAATATAGGATTTTATTAACAGGTCAGTTGTTATGGATAGGACTTAGGTCGTAGATCTCAAAGAGAATAATCAATAATGACTGCTCTCATGTAATCGATGATAGAATTAGTTGAAGCGAACTCGGTTTTCTACATATTAGCGCGATCAAAACAAACCTCCACGAAAATGTACTTGAGCGACCATTAGAAGCTAGACACTAAAGAAACAGCGAATCGTGATAGAATTTTCAATAGATCGATTGATAGAATGCCTTAGTGAATGGATGTATTGATTAGGTGCACCCTCTCAAGTTTGCATGGTTAATTCCATCGCTAAAATCTCCAGCTTAATTCCTTTATCCAGTTGATAAGTCTAACAAGAAAAGCCTTATTATCGATGTCGCTTCTCCTAATATGTTTCATACAATCTTCATATAATAAATATTAAAACCGTGATTACATGTGTATACAGAAATACCATATACGTCACTTAAAAACAAAACAACTAAAATCTACGAGACTCATTAATTATGTAAAATAACAATAATGAGAGTAGAAATTGGACTTTCAACAGCTTTGTTACTCTTGCTTACCTTATTTTGTCATTTACCCCTCACATTCTATGAGCGGTGTTTCTGACAAGGGGGATTATGTTTCCTGGGTCGAACTCTATCTTTCTAACACTTATCATGGCTTGTTGTTGACCTTAAAGTAGAACCGTTTAGCTCCTTAAATCAAGTAGCGTCATTCCATTGTCTGGAGCGATTCCGATTAAAAAATGCAAAAATTACAGTGAAATCAGAGTCAACTAAAGTTTCACTATGAACTTCTATCCCCTATTTACCCCCTTTGAATTACATTAAATGAACTTGCATATATCCTTTATTTGAATCCATTAAAATGTGGAGCTATTCTCCAAAACTTATAATGACCGATTATTTAGTTTAGGAGTTTATCTTGTACATACAACTATATAAATATACAAACACCACTACTGTATAAAGATCTAGATCTAGTTAAATGTTTGAATAGTTATAAGAGAGAGTGTTCAATATCGATTATAGATCTCACGTTGATTAAAGTTTGGAAAATGTGCATGCCTATTTCGCTATCTACATAGATATATAAATGGTTATATTTATACAATTTTTTAAATTCAATTTTAGGAATGGGACCGAAATATGTATCCAATATTGCGCTGGGGTGACAATAATGGAAATAAAGTTCGGCAAATCTGCATCGTTTAACTTTATCTTTCCAGAGTACACACCCAACGTTACTTAAGAATCAACGATGACTCGTGTTAAATCTATTGTCAAGCTTTGACCCCTTCTTTATATTTATATTCTTAATTATGTCTCCATAATTATGAATATATAAATGATGTAACATCAGGTTAAACGTGTTGTGACATTTTGATGAGTTTCAAGCGTGGACGCACACCAAAATGAAATATGCTTACCCGAGTTACACGAGTAAAATATTTTTCAGAAGATTCATAATTATGGGGGTCTATCTCGAAAACTCTAGAGGACGATTTTGAACGAATAAACAAACTAAGGGACAGAAACTACAACTTCATATCAGTACACCAGACAACTACTGATACGTTAGGTTATTAAATATGATAATAAATAAATCTATATATTTACGGGAAAATGGATCAGGTCAAAAATGATCTGTATTTTCATCTTGTCAAAATTTACCGTTTATCCTTCATAATGTAATCTATTTCTCGTAAGTTCTCTAGTGTACAACAAACATGCTTGTCAACCAGTGTCAGATTGAAGGAATTATGCATTAAACTAGCTGAACCATCGGGCGGCGTTGCTCGGGAGAAATATAAAATAATGAATTAAGAGTTGTCAACATCAGACGTTACGCAAATAGATCACATCAGACAATTTTAATGTTTAGAATAATTGTCGGTTTGGAAATGCGGAACAGAAAAATGAGGAAAAAAAGAATGAATGAAGGAAAGAAACAACGTTAGTACAGTCTTCCTGCCTATCCCATGGTATCGGTATTTCACCGGAAATTTTCTTTTTGATTAAACTATTTCTCTATCTATGATAATGGACAATTTTAAAATTAAAGAGGCCTACAGAGCCCTATTAAAACCAATTCCCCACCTTGATATATTTGTATAGAAATCCGCTTTCCCACTTTCCACACGGTTGTGTTTCCATGGCATTCCTGGAAGAACATCTTCTCTCCATCCTCGTAACTCTTCTTTAGTGCCGTAATGTTGGTCGGTTTCATCTGTTTTGGTAAATGTTTGTCGAATACCGACTTTATTTTTCTTCCAAACATTACTTCCGCCGGTGGTACTTGGACTGGTGTGTTCTCGTTGGGTGTAATTCTATACACTTGAAGGAACTGCTAGAGTGCCTTTTCTCTTGGCGTGCCCGTCGATTTTTTCAACGCTCTCTTCAAGGTATCAACAAATTTTTCTGCCTGTCCGTTTGACCTCGGATGGTAAGTCGGAGTGGTGATATGTTGAATTTGAAAGTCTTCAAAAAATTCTCTGAACTCTCGTGAAGTAAATTGTGTACCGTTGTACGATACAACAATGTCCACCACTCCGAATCGGGCAAACAGTTCATGCAACGCGCATATCGTGACATCCGTTGTTGGGTTTTTACATCTAACAACTTCTGGCCATTTTGAGTAGCGTTCGCCTATAATTAAATCGTAGAAGCCTTCCAATAGCCCGGCAAAATCTTTATGAATCCGGGATCATGGTTGCTCTACCTTTGGCCATGGACAATAATGAATAGGTGGTGCTTTCGCTGCCGACGCGCAGCCCGCACAGGTCTTTACTATTGTCTCTATGTCCCTGTCCATGTTTTTTCCAATACACATAAGATCTCATTAGGCTCTTCATGCGTGTCGTTCCGGGATGCCCCTCATGGAAATCCTGCAGGATTTTTTTTTAGCGTAGCTGGGATTATTACTCGCTCCCGGTATAATAATGTGTCGCAACAGACTGAAAAAGCTTCTGCCGTTTGCTCATCGTCTGTTTGTAATTTATTTTTAATTTCGATAATGAAATTGTCTTCTCTTGCTTCTTTTTGTATATCGCCAAGTGTGACTGGCAGCCCTTTTATTGTGTAACACAGTACTTTACTATAGTCATATTCAGATCGAAGGGATGCTATAACTGTATCCTCGAGCGGTTCTGTGTACTTTGGGATTAGCCGCGATAAACCATATGCGTGTCCTAGTCTTTTTGACGGTAACAATTCCATCTCAAAGTCATAATTTAACAGAATTATACCCCACCTCTGTAGGCGGTTTGCTGTGTAGTTTGGAAAGCCTTTTTGTGATCCAAAGATGGTGATAAGTGGCTTATGGTCTGTTTGTAGGATTACATGACGGCCGTGTAGATACCTATCAAATTTGGTCATTGCGAACACAATACCCAACGCTTTTTTTTTCAATCTGAGAGTAATTTTTGTCTGCAGGAAGTAAAGTTCTTGAAGCGTGCGCGATGGCTTTTATCGAGCCATCCGGCATTTTATGCAAAATGCACGCCCCAATGCCGTTGGAGCTGGCGTCAATTGCAACAATAGTTTTTAGCTCTGGATTAAAATGAGTAAGACATAATTCTGAAGTTAACTTCGTTTTTAGGTTGTCAAATGCAGATTGACAGTCGGCGGACCATTCCCATTTACTATCTTTCTTAAGTAACTCATTAAAGGGGGCTCGCAATTTGTGCATACTGGGAATGAATTTTTCGTAATAGTTTGCGAGACCCAGGAAGCTTTGTAGTTGGGTAACGTTGTTCGGTTCGGGCATATTCTTGATGACTACAGATCTTTCTGGGTCGGGACGTCTTCCATTCTTATCAATGACATGTCCCAAGTATTTGATCTTTTCTAGAAAGAATTCACACTTTCACTCCTTGAGTGTAAAACCAAAATCGCTTATCCTTTCGAATACTTTGTTTACGTGCTTACGGTGCTCCCCGACTTTCGTACTTTTCATTAAGATATCGTCAAGGTAGCCGATTGAATAATCGAGCCCGCTCAACATCGTGTCGATTTCCTACTGAAAAATCGACGGGGCCACTTTAATTCCAAAAGGGAGACGATTGAACTTTAGTAGTCACCTGTCTGTCGAAATACAGAGAAGCTTAAGGCTATCCTTCTCTTCAGATATTTGTAGATAGGCTTCACTCAAGTCAATTTTTGAGAACAGTTTTCCACCGTTTAATTTTGTGAAAACCTCTTCTGGTGTCGGCAGAGGATAGTGATAATCTTTCAGCACATCGTTCAAACCGGTTGAGAAACTGGCACACACTCTGATCTCTCCAGATATTTTCTTCACGTAGACGGTTGGGGCCGCCCATTCCGAGTAGTCAAATGATGTTAAAATAATTTTCCCCACAAACAGGTCTATTTATGCTTTAATTTTTTCAAGAGAGGCAAATGGTACACTTCGTTTTCTCTTAAAAACGGGATTCTTATTTTCAATTTGTTCAAAACTCGCCTTCATTTTAGTACAGCGTCCTAATTCATTAGAAAACACCTTGGGAAATTACTCTTTCAAATCTTTCTTCAATTTTTCTGCTTCAGCACAAAAGTTTTCTATTCGTTGACAATAGGCGCTTATCGGCGAATCCCAGAGCTGGAAGTGCTGAACCCAATCTGAACCGAACAAATTTCCTGTATCTTTCATTACGAACATGCGTAATTTTAATGTCTTATATTTAGTGTCACTTTTGAAATGACTTCCCCATCAAAGTTTATTTTCTCTTTGGTTACCGATCGAGCCACTTCATCTGTGCGTAGCATAGTCGGTCTGCCGATTTTTTCCAGGTAGTAATATTAATAATTGATAGGTCAGACCCTCAATCAAGCTGTAGTTTAACATCTTGATTGTTCATTTTTACCGTAACATACTTCCGTATGTTTAGGTTGACACCATTAATTCTGGTTGTTTTTATGTAACTTTTTTTCTAGTGTTACTTCTGCAATGTGAGGCATTTTATGGCATCTGTGTCAATTATCTCGTTTAAAATGACACTTCTGGTACCAATGTAGGTCCCCGCAACCCCAACAAGGGTGGTTTGGACATTTTTCATCCGACCTTTGAGGTAAATCATTCCTGAATTTTTCCTTCGAAGAGTATGATTTATTTGAAAAACGACGAACATTTTTAATATTAGAAATTGCTGCTTATTCTATTTATTTAGCTTCCTTTTTCTCGGAAATATGTCGTTGACAGCTTTCGGCCAGTTGTTGCAATGTCAAAGTTGGCTCGGTTTCAAGTTTTCTTATTGCACGTCTTCTTAACTCTGCATCGTTTTGCGAGATGAGCCCTTGAACAAATATTAATACTTTGAAATTGCCTGCTGTCAAGGATGATAACTTAAAGTCGTCACACTGTTGATTGACGATCGAAGCAAACGTTGAGTAATCCTGGCTTTCTTTTCGCGTTAGGTTCATACATTTCCCCCTTTTGTCGAATAAACTTGCTTAGGGTCGATATAGTTCCATTAAAATTTTAATGGTTTCATTGAAAGATAGTTCGCCCGTTTTCTTCGGCAGAATATAATCGACAAATGTTGTATGCTCTGCCGTACCTAGTCTACGAAGAACTAAACACACCTTTTTCTTTTCCGACCATGTGCTACAATCAATGTCGAAAAACTCCTGATATCGGCGGTACCATGATTCGAAGTTTAGGTCCTCTTCAGGCACATAGTTGAAGGTTTCTATAGCTGACCATATTGCATTTTGGTCGAACGCGCCGCTGTCGTCATTCGTCGTATTTATCATTGCTTGTGCAAGCTGTTCAAATGTTCTTCTCTGATTGAGTCTGTTGCTCTAAATGTACATTTTTTTTCCCAATCAATTGTTCGTCTCAAGATTTTCTATCTTCTCGCTTTTGTGCTAAATTCTTTTCCTCGGTACTTTAACTCAATTGCTGCGACTGAAATTCCTTCTGTAGAGACGAAAGTTTTTCATCGTTTGCCTTCTGTTGAGCAAGATGTTTTTCATCGTTTGCCTTCTGTTGTTCCAATTGAAATTTAATCATCTCCAATATCTTTTTCGAGAAATCTTCCATGATCAAAAAATACTTTCTTGAAAAAGAATTGGTCACAAATAGTCCTTCACTATATTTTTCTTTTCAAATCCTTACTGTTTAATAACAAACTCAACGCCTTCTTATCACTGCGTCATTCGGGTCTCGAATTCGACAGGCACTTGCTAATCCTTTTTTTCTTCTTTTAGTTCTTTGAGAAAAAAATCAAGATTTTATTAATCCGGCTTATTGGGTAATTAATTTAACAAATTATTTGTATTTTTGTTCGCATCTGGTACTATTTTTTCAAATAAGTCCTCACCAAGTATGGACGTCCCCCCTACTGTTTTCTCCAGTAGTGACCATCATTTCCTTTTTCCCAATATGTCAACCCTATATGTGTTGGTGCTTGCATGACATTTTTCTTTATATTATCATCCTGATGAAGTCTTATAATAAAGATGAAACGTTGATGTACACATAAAAATATCCATTTTTTGGTTTTCTCCTTTTGATTTTCCCATTACGTCGGATTACCTTCATCCTTCTTTTCCCGTATATATATATATATATATATATATATATATATATATATATATATATATATATATATATATATATATATATATATATATATATATATATAGCCTAGGCATAACTGAAGCGAAATGAAGACAGAGTGCTCAATTAAGAAAATAAAAACATGTAATATTTATTTATTAGACAATTTTGAGTGATTGTGGCCGCATACACAGGTTTTTCTAGGCGGTACCAATTGAACAGCTGTGAACCTACTACACACGTGCACCTGCTAGTATTTGTTTTCACTTGATGAGTTGGGCTACACATTTTGAAGTATATAAATGCCACACCATTGTTGCTGTCTCAGAAGCCTTGCCTATGAAAGCCCACAACTTCTCAAACTGCTACAATTCTGTAATATATATATATATATATATATATATATATATATATATATATATATATATTGGTGGTTATATTATTATTCTATTAATTGCGACAAAATATATGCCGTTTCATTAGCGTCCATAATGCACGTCAACTTTTCAAGCGTCAATGGAATCCAAATATTTAAGATTTTAAATTCAACCCCAACCGGAAATTGGAGATGCATAAGAGGGAGGGGGACGAAGATGAGGTTCAGCCTATAGGGACGACAGGAAAGTAGGAGGGGGAGACCCCAACAAGTGATATTTCAGACAGTTGACTAGGGTGATCTTTAGTGCCTGGGTCATCATGACCTCGATTCCAACCAGGGCTGTGGGCAGGGTGGGTTTTATTTAATAATGAGAATAGGATTATAATTATTAAGTTATAACTGTCATTTTTGTTGTAATAGGTGATTATTGTGTAGATAAAAATGTTAGATAATTTTAATTTAGGGTATTAATTGCTACTTTTTCATTCTATTTTAATATAAATAGTTATGGCTTGTATAATGAGCTCAGTAACGGTAGTGAATTTTGTTGTGATAATATATTTTAATTGTGATTATATTATACTAAAATTAAGGATTAATGATTAATACCGATGAAACCATAAGCTGGTTTAATAGAATTAGTAACAAAGATAAATGCTCTTTTATACTATTCGATATAGTTAATTACTACCCCTCAATAACCAGAGCACTCTTCGAAAATGTTATAGAATTCGCCACTCTCCTCTCTAATGTCTCTGAAGATGAAATAAACATAATTAAAAAATGCCGAACCACAGTACTAATAACTAATATAGAACAATGGACAAAGAAGGACCATTTCTATTCCTGCGATGTGTCTATGGGCTCTCTTGACTCTGCGGAGGTGACAGACTTGGTTAGTCTGTACTTACTATATAACCTTACAAAAGATCTCGAAGTCGATTCGATCGGGCTTCACAGAGATGATGGCTTTATGTATGTTAAAAACACAAACGGGCAAAAGTGTAAACAAATCAAAAAATAATATTCAAAGAAATAACACGTATAGGCCTAAAGGCTGAAATAACATCAAATGTTGAGCAGGTCAACTTCCTCGATATTTCCTTCAGCCTCACTAGGCATACTTATGAGGCCTATGCTAAAGATAATTCCTACCCCCGTGTATGTCAACCCACTATCTAACCACCTTAGATCTGTAAGTAAACACATCCCTGAATCAATTAGTCGAAGGATTAGTAACAACTCATCTCATATAGATATATTCAATAAACATAAGAACTTTTATGATAAAGCACTACAGAAGAGTGGATATAAAAATACCAAAATAGAGTATATTCCAACTACACAAAATAACCCTAGTAGGAACAAAAATAGGAATTGGAAAATTATCTGGTATATACCTCCATTTAACAATTCAACTAAAACCAAATTAGGGAATAAATTCCTGAATTTAATAAACACTCATTTCCCCAATAACAACATACTGCATAATTTTTTTTTTGGTGGCAACCTGGAAAAATCATTAAAAAACTCAAATCCTGTAACTGTACTAACAAATAAAACTGCCCCTGAACCAAAAGTGCCTATCAACTCAAGTGGTCTATGAGGCATCTATCTCCTCAACCGAAAACCCATCCCAGACTAACTATGATATTGGTCTGGCAGGTAACAACTTCAAGGAAAGATTTTACAACCATAAACTCTCCTTCAACAACCCTGACCATCCTGGCCAAACTGAACTTTCACTACACAAACACAAAATAAAAACAAAAAAAGAAACTCCCATAATAATATGGAACATCTTTAAAAAATCAAGCACCTGCAAATCAATGAACTCACTATGTAGATTATGTTTAAATGAAAAACTGGAAATTATCCGTTTTAAAGACAGAAATAAACTCCTAAATAGAAAACAAGAGACGTATATCAACTGTAAACATAGTAGACTCTCCCTCCTTAGCAACCCACATAGCCCACCTTATCCCCACACCAACCTCCCACATATTTAAAAATGAAAAGAAATAATAATTAAAAAATGAATGATTACATAAACCCCTCATTATACACTACTTCAACAAACATTACAACCCCCTACTCAACCCAACCCCAACAAGTCCGGATGAACCACCCCACCAACACTCAATAACATAACATCTCTAAGTATTACCTATAATTCTCAGCCTCAATAGCCTCTCAGTCATACTACCAATTCTAGCAAACCCATCTCCCACCTAAACCCACACCTGTGACAGCTATTAACTTCATATCACTTAGAGTAATCTAATCTCAATTACTTAATCTTTCGATTACTATCTTGAACGCTTAATTATTGACTCGTGCTTAGTCCTTATTATTAGTAGTAGGACTATAAACGCCTCCAATCACTTGTATACTTATTTCGCCCAATGACTTCACAAGTAACAGGATAATAATAATAATAATACTAATAATAATAATACTAACAATAATAATAATAATTATTATTATTATTTTTATTATTATTATTATTATTATTATTGATACTATTGTTACTGCGACTATCGTAGGTATGATTGATATTATTATTGTTATTGTTATTAGAATTGTTTTTATTAATACTAAAAATTGTAACACCATTAAACTTCTTATATATAATAATTCCACTAGTATTAATTTTAGTATAATATAATCACAATTAAAATATATTATCACAACAAAATTCACTACCATTACTGAGCAAGCCATAAATATTTATATTAAAATAGAATGAAAAAGTAGCAATTAATACCCTAAATAAAAATTATCAAAAATTTTAATCTACACGATAATCACCTATTACAACAAAAATAACAGTTATAACTTTATAATTATAATCCTATTCTCATTATTAAATTAAACCCACCCTGCAATCCGCCCTGGTTAGAATCGAGGTCACGATGGCCCAGACACTAAAGATCACCGCACACAACTTTCTGAAATATCACTTGTTGGGGTCTCCCCCTCCCCCTTTCCTGTCCTCGCTATAGGCTGAGCCTCATCTTCGTCCCCCTCCCTATTATGAATCTCCAATTTCCGGTTGGGGTTGAATTTAAAATCTTAAACATTTGGATTCCATTGATGCTTGAAAAGTTATCGTGCATTATGGACGCTAATGAAACAGCAATTATTTTGTAGCAATTAATGGAATAATAAAATCACCAACAAAAATTATATTTTGCACCGAATTTTCATTGAGCACTCTCATAAACCCAGTTTAAACTTTCTTTCGGATTCATACCCCCTGGATATTTGTAACAAGTTAATTATATATATCTATATATATATATATATATATATATATATATATATATATATATATATATATATATATATATATATATATATATATATATGTATGTATATATATATATGCATATGAATGTATGTATATATATATACATATATATATATATATACTTTTTTATGATTTGGATTTTTAATAATCATGCGGACAACACACAAAAAGCCAACACCGCACTTGCTGTTATGTAAGATTATGTAAGGTTTTAAGAAAAGACAAATTGTAAGTCCCACCTCGATTTATTATTGTTGTTCCTACAAGCTTACAACATACCCGTCACTCTGCATTGCTCAGCCTTCTTAAACATACTATATATATATATATATATATATATATATATATATATATATATATATATATATACACATTTCTAAGGAGGAACTACTAATCACGACCGAAATACTACTCGAGGATAAGTGTTAATGAGTTTGTCTACTGCTTTTGAAAGGTCGACGGTGAGACAACATCGTGATTAGAAACAATTGTTGAAATTTTTCAGAATTTGAGTATTTAAGATGACGGCTCGACAAGAATCCGTTTTACATTGGACTTGATACCGACTATGTTGTAGTTATCTGGGAATCAGCTCTGTAGTATTGTGTTTCACAGACGGGTAGTTCTAGAGATGAACCTCTGCTCATAGGTACATAGAAGGAGAAATAGAAAAATATTTACCGTGGTTGTAGCTAGAAGAGTTTGTGGTAATTTGAGCTCAGTTGAGCACTTACTATGAAAATAACGATAGAACAGAAAGAGTGGCAAGCGATATATCTTATGTGAGAAAGTAGCGTTAGAAGAGAGAATAGGACACTACCCCACTAGATTTCAAAGTCGTGTTTGGTACTCTGTTAATACAGGAAATGTGCTCTTAGGAGAATCCTGCTAGATCTAGCAAGAGTACTCTATCTTATGACGTATTTGAGTCTTATACGGGTGGAGAATTGCGGCAGGTGTTAGATACTTTCTGGAGTTGTAGAATGATCAGCATGTTTCATCAAATGAATAGCTATTTATTTCAATTGGGGTAAAGTGCGGATTTGAGCGTTGGTGGTGAAAAGAGAGAAGCTTTGTTTTAGACGCATTCAAAACAACCGGCCACTTTTTCCCCATTGTACCACGTGTTCTAGGTGGGAGGAAACATAATTATTATGGTCATTAATTTTTTTTTAAGTGCTGCTATAGATGATTGTGTTCTTTGTCAGTTGTCATCCAATGATATTAGAAAATCTTTCTGGAGTTGTAGAATGATCCAACCATTTTTCTAGCGAGCTTTGAAAAGTCTTGAATTTTAAGTCTGAATTTAAGGACAGTCCTAGAAGCTTACCAAAACAGCATGTTTCATCAAAGGAATAGCTATTTATTTCAATTGGGGTAAAGTGCGTATTTGAGCGTTGATGGTAAAAGGAGAGAAGCTTTGTTTTAGACGCATTCAAAACAACCGGCCACATTCCCCCTATTGTACCATGTGTTCTAGGTGGGAACAGGCATAATTATTATAATCATTAATTTTTGTTGAAGTGTTGCCATAGATGATTGTATCCTTTGTCAGTTGTCATCCAATGATATTAGAAAATCTTTTAGGAGATCATTGATGAATATCACGAGGAGGGTCGGGGCCTGAATGGAATCCCGAAAAATGACGGCATTAACACTATGAGATTCAGACTTCTGCCAATGTACGACTAATTTTATGAAACTATCTGAAAAAAACATGATTTAGCAATTGATAAAAAACATATCCAGATATTCCATAGAACCCACGAATGTTAAGATGATAATTATGCCAAACCCTATCAAAGGCATTTTATATGTCAAGTAATATTGCTGTAGAAGCAAAGCCACCGTTTATATAATCACTTATCCTGTGTAATATTACAGTCACCGCCTACATAAGCTGTTTGTCTTGCAGCACGAAATCCATATTGCTTGTCACTTAGTAGGTTGATTGTGCTGAGGTGATTAATCACAGGTTCAAGCAACTCACTCATGATGCACAGGATACTTTTGGTCTGTACTGAGATGCAATGAAAGATAACAGGAAATAATAGTTTGTTTGCATTTCCGTGCGATGAAACAAAATGGATAGATGTATCTCGTACTACAAACAAAAGTGCATTTATGACTTAAAAATAGACAAATGAATCAATAAAACGTGTTGAACGAGACAAAAAGCTGTCGGCAATAATCCAAGTTGATTATGTAGAAGTAATTCGGTATTAAACTCGAGAGAATATTAAAATGGCTATTAGATTATGAGTGTATAGACAGTTGAATTGAATCACTTCAAAGGTTGATCGTATTGAATCTTAATTTGAATAGATTAGACGTGTTGTCTGTTATCGAGAGAAAATTGGCGCGAAAGTATTTTATTTTCATTGAATAAGGCTGTCAATGGAAAATAACTAACAACAGGGACACGTGTTAGATCAACACGCGTCAATTTGATATTTACTTAAGAGCAAGTAAGCTGAAAGCGATGAAATGATATTGCAATACAATCTTATCTTCCGAAAGAAATAGATTCACCAATTTCTTAGTAATCAAAGATTAATAAGAACTAGAGTTGCGGTGTAACTAAAGGATCCTCTCTCTTACTCTCTCTTTCTCTCACTCTCTCTGTCAATCTTTCTCTCTCTGTCAATCTTTCTCTCTCCCTCTCTTTGTGTCGCTCTCGCTCTTTCTATCGTTGTCTCAATATTATATATATATATATATATATATATATATATATATATATATATATATATATATATATAAGTATCATTAAAAATAACGGACATCTTGTGTCTGGATATTTTTTCTATGATCCTTTCCGTTTTTCTGATTAGGTTCTTAGTTTCAGACGGAAACATACTCCACATACTCGAAGCCTTATACCTTAAAACAGAAAAACCAGCTATTAACAAGATTTATTATACTATTAGTACTGATATACTCAAATGCCTATAAATATACATTTTTATTAAACACAGTCCCTTATTTTTTCCTGCCTAAATAGAATATATATTCACTCCTAGGTCTATGCCTGGTAAACATTACTCCACTGACGATGGACCTGGAAGGGTCCGAAAGCGCTTTGGGAAGCTTTGGCAATTTTTTCAGCCAGTTCCCGTCTGAAACTAAACCCTAATCAGAAAAACGGAAAGGATCATAGAAAAAATATCCAGACACAAGATGTCCGTTATTTTTAATGATACTTGTATAAAAGAAAAGATGCTGCCAATATACACACACACACACACACGCATATATATATATATATATATATATATATATATATATATATATATATATATGTATAGATTGTGATAATTAAAAATAAATAAAGGAATAAAAATGTAACGTCTAAACAAACGCATTTGCATTTCAATCCCATATTTCGTTAGGCCAAAAATACATTTCATTACTATAATTCTGGGTGGGACGTAATGGGTGAACATTTCAGATTCATGCGAGTAGTATTTTTTGTGTTCATTTATACATAAATAACACTAAACAATCAAACATTTTGACAATTTCCCAAAATTCAGAAGATGCAGGCCAAAAATAGCCGGGATTCAAAATCCATCATTTTTTGGTGTAAATGTAGTTTCATGCGACATTGCAGGTCCTAAAACATCCTCCCAATCTCTGAATCGATATAGATGGTTTAATCTGATATAGTACTGTAATTTAGGACCATTTTCAGGCTGTAAAAGGGTTTTCATGAATGTAGAATAGCCAAAAACTAGTTAAAAATAGCCAAAATTAGCCCACGTTTCCCAAAATCCTCTGTTAAGCTACCTAATTGGTTCTACAATGGGTATGCATGGCTGTAGATAGTTGAAAATGACAAGACACTAAGGTTTAACAACAGTTTTCGGATTTTATGAGCCCCCTCTCCCCCCAAGGTAGAAATGGGGGTCACATTTCAGCCAAAATAGTTAAAAATTCACCACACACTACGTATCCAAAAGACACCGCTGGAATCATATAAACTGAATAGTGGATAATGAAATAGTCAATTGAAGTCAATTGAAGTTGTGAGAATTCCATGGGGAACTGCACATGAGATCAGCTAATTACTTGTACATCGACTGAAATATACCTTCAATGATTTTCCAATTCTCGACTTAAAACTGAGTTTGGCGTGTACTCATGTCCCAAGCATCGAGTACATTGCATGGTATGATCTGGATTATCTTCGTGTTCTGTTAATTATCTACCTGGGGGTATCTCTATGAACGCCTTGCAGAATCACTGTTGATACATTCCAGATACTCCACCATGTGGTTGTTCTCGTCAACCCTTTTTCTAGTCATTGCTATGCACCCATTTCTTCCAAGTGGAGTGTCCTAAACTGCAACACAAGATTCATTAAGACGAATATCATCAGACTCTTCTAGGATTTCAACATTATCCTTGGTATCAACGCTCACATTATTATCATCATATGTCGTGTAAGAAAGCAGAATGGAGTTTATATCTGGAAATAAAACTTTTTCGTCTGAATCTTCATCATGGTCACCAGAAAGAAGAATTCCCAAATTTATTTTCATCTCTCTGTCACGCATTCAACTTACCCTGTACATCTCTGAGTTCTCCTGGAAATGGTGCTTGGAAATCGGTTTACGAAACAATAGTTCATTCCTCAGCATCGTGTTTTTCGTTTTCTCATTTTGCTGTTCTTTCAGTGCTCTCTCAACCTCTTCTACTGAGGCAAAGAAGAATTGCTGACCTCTCTTTTGAGTTGAAATATTTTCGGCGCTTTTCTGCAATCTTTACATTCGTGATCTCCTGTTGAGCTTCGAACCCTTTTTGTTCTTCGACATCATGCAACTAAGCTATGGCTCTGGTTTCTTTCTCAATGGATGATACGTTGGTCTGGTACAGCGTCATATCGTCTTTCATACCACTGGCGGTGAATTTTCGATTGGAGCATGCTGCAGCACAGATGCCAAGTTTATCCATACGTGACAAATCCCGTTAACATAAAAGATTGTGGTCAGGATGTTTTTCAGTCACTTATGAGTTAACCTTGGTGAGATCTGTTGCTCTTTTATTGTTTTCATCGACATTTACAATTCCATACTGACGTCCACGTTGACATTTCAGATCCACAGCTGCCTGTGTACAGAATATTTTTGTGATGTGTATTCCCAATGGCGTGTCTGGTTCATCAACATTGGAAGAGTAGTCGACTTTATACCTTGTCAATGTTTCCATCTGACAATTAACAAGGTCGTCATGCAGCAATGGAAGGATACGCAGCAGAGATTTCGGATTTCCCATCTCACACATGTTCAGAAAGGGAAGTGTTATCTTGTAGGTGGACCAAGCAAGACACTGCAACGCTGTCTTTATGTAATTAATCTGCAGGTAAATCTCAGAAGCTTGCACTAGTTGATTGGCAGCATTTGTTGCGTCCAACGTTGCTTTTAAATCATCAAAGTGATGTATCAATGCAGCTGCACTGTAGCCCAGCAAAGCAAATCGTGTTTCCTTATACAAGCTGAACTTTTTCGGTTTGTCATCGAATTCGTCATAGATGGATGATTTATGCCCATCATTGGTCACCACTTTACACAGAGCATTGATTGCTGCTACAACGACACCTTATGACAAGAATGAACGAAAGGTTGAATTACGTTTGCACACCTTTCCTTTCAGATCTGACTTTTCTTGAATATCTTTCAAAACCTAACGATTTCCAACATCAAAAGCCTCACATGTGAGGGACACACATAGCAGATGTAGAGGTACATGATTGAAAGAGAGAGACGCAGCGATCAGCTGTTCAATTCGGAGATTCTTCTGAACGGAGTCTTTCATAACGGCTGTCAGTTATTCCCAAATCAAAGCTTTATTGCGCCCTACTGTCAGAAACAAACGATTAAGTGATTCATGTTCTTAATCGATATGCATGTTGTCAATTATGACCTTCCGGTTGAGTGGAACTTGATCAAAGAAAAAACCGTTTCTCATTTGCATCAAACGTCTCCACGTCATCACCCTTTCCCAGAATATTGAAAAGAATGTGATTTTTTGTCTTTAATTGAATCAAGTTTGACCTCCTCGATCCATGGCCCTTCTGAACGTTGCTATTGTACTCTCTCAAGTATCGATCAACTTTATATTTTACTTATTTTATTGTTGTTAGTTTAATGTCTCTTCCAGTCTTTGTCAGTAACCCAGCAGACACAGAGAAAATTGATTGAGATGCTCTTTCTGTTGTGTAGATCCATAAGTTGAAGCATGATGAACTATAGCCAAAACACACTCATGTACAGTTGGGATGTTTTCAAGCAAAGTGAAATCCCAATCATCATACTGGTACTTTGTTCCACTCATCCTATCTTCTCAACTAAACTGAACTAAACTGAAAACAAAAGAAAATAATTGTTATTAAACTGCATGAATATAATACAATGCAATGGTTTCGACATAACAATGGGTTCAACTATCTACACCATTCCTGACCATTGTAGAGGCTTAGGACCCAATTAGGTTGTTTAACGGAGGATTTTGGCTAATTTGGGCTATTTTCACTAGTTTTTTGCTATTTTACAGAAGCAGGAACACCTCTAACCCTACTGATAGTTTGTACTAGTTTAAGTAAACATTTATTGGAATTAATTAAGAGGCATAAACATGTGCTCAACTAATTTTAATACCAGTTCTAAATTAAAAAAATATATTGAACTACGAAGTACGTAATGAACTAATATCAGTTGGACACAGGAGTCCGTGATCTTTTAATACTCTATGGTGTTGGCAACCCGTCAATATTCGAGTGCATATTGCTATATTGTTTTGGAGCTTAACAGCAGAGTATTTCACCCTAATAATGTCATTACAGTCATGATTAGGGTGTCAGTAATATTTATTTTTTGTATATTCGTAAAGTTAACCCCGCTGTTAATACTTCATGAGACGATGCTCCGCCTTAGCGTTCCCAATGAGTACTTTGTTGTTACTTATAAAGCTGCCGTTGAGTGATTGCATGGTTTCCCAAGACACGTAGTTAGAAGTTGGTTGACGTAACATTGCCAGATTTGACCATTCCTTTCGTAAATATCACTTTAGAAGATTCAGTCATCATTTGTCACAATTCTACCAATGAATTGTCTTTTATAAAATGGTTAAAATACATTCAATGCAAGAATGAAAGATTCGCTGATTAATGTTTTGCATATTATTTATCATGATGAAGTAATCTTGTCGGTTGTATTTTGAGTATTCTGTAGTATTACCGTTTTTACAATCTATAATACGTCACTATTTATTCTAATATAAATAATGCCGAGATACGCACGTGTGTTCGTTTGCGTATGTGGGTGGTGAACGTCTGTATCCTTGCAGCTATAAAGAAACGGCTAAATATGTGACGTTGTGAATCTTCAAAATGATTTTTCATACCTTTTATATCTATTCTTGCATCGCTTTTTCTTACGCGATTTTGCGTTACTTTTAATAAATTCTTTCATTTTTTCGGGTAAATCTTAAATTTATTTCGGTGTGTGTGCGAGCGTATACTCATTCATTACTATATTTACCTCTTTCTCAAGCGACACTTCCAAATCACCATTTTAATATTACTGTGTCATATACATTTGTCTCGCTATCGTTTTTCTTCTTCCCTTTATTTGCTTTCTGACTGCCGCTGCCCGCTTATCTTCATCAGGTTTCTTCTATGTCAAAACCGCTACTGTCGCTGTCTGGTGCCCTTTGCCCCAGTGGTCACTGTCGTCACCGTGATGTATTCAGTGTGGCCAGTTAAAATAAACTGTTTCTTACCAGAAGGGAAACTAAGACTTTTGCTTAGTTTGACAGTTCAAAGTCTCACAGCATATTATTTGGACGTCTGCTTTCCACACAGAACTCATCCAAAAAAGGCTTTATTTCCTCCCAACGACAAAGAGTTACGCCCCTCGTCACATCCACCAATAGCTATGTTTGTCTAACTTAACTTGACCTCATACTTTGTGAGTTTACCCTCGGGCCATCTAGTTATGATTCAAGAACATATTAACACATTAATTTCACAAAGTGTGTGTCATTCTCTCTTTGTCGACCCTTCTCAAAATTCATACTAGTTTATTTACCTCTCCATCATATAGCCCTCCATAATGTAACATATATGTTCTCTTCTAAAAACAATCCTAGAATAGTGTTCACATTCCTTCGAAGGTTAGGTCAGAATCCACCATTACTAGGGACAAAACTGTGCCGGTTATCTCTACAACCATCCACTAAATTTGTCACACGGCATATCGGCCCATATGACCTTTCTTCGGGGATGTAAGTAAAGTATACTTACGATCAATATCAGCTACCTATGCCATCCGATGTCATCCTTTTCTAATTGAATGATAGTACACACCCATTGCCTTATGACAGGCTTACCATTTTCCCTACGGGGCATCTGCATTCGATTCCTAGGCATTCAATTCACACACATTCTTCTAATTCATCGATATAACACCCGATTGAAATTAAAAATAACTCACGCGTATTACTGCGATATAATGAGAACATAAAACATACCCCCGTTTTAAACTGTCTTCTTTAGACTGTCCACAACTTTTATATAAGGTACCACTATCTACATTTAGACTATGCGTTTTAACCACCTCAGCGCTCCCGGCACGAATATCCGAAGACTACCACACTTAGATCTTACTCCAAACCTCTTTTTTCTCAGAGCGAGGAACAACTCAGAATTATACCTAATTGATCCATTCCACGTTTTTTTTTTACTACACAGCACGGTGAATATGGTGAAAGGTTATTTCCAACGCTCACACCTGAATACATCGGATTACTAAATCAGGTCGATACTCGCACCATATCCAAAGTTACTTAAATACAGTATTTTCTTTTAATTTCTACCCCATACATTGCCCCCTTTGCCCACGACGCACACGTTGAGTGACTCTGCACCCAAATCTAACTCCAAAACCCATTGTACATCCGGGCGCTGCATCATTGGCTACTCGTACTCTACCCACTCGTCTATCTACTCGGTGAAAGTTGAGAGTAATCCCCAACACACAAGTTACTCAGCAGCACAACTCAAAAATCGGACCACAATTCACAACTCAAATCTAAAATCATCCATACCAGATCGATTATGTAACTGTAGAATTATTAGGGTCTCAGCAACTCCATAGAATGATCATAATCCTTAGTCATTCACTTCTCGTTTTTATTTACCGTAGGGAGAACTATGGTGTCTGCTTTATGGTGACATCTGCAAATGACCTCTGAAAGTCCCATACCACGAATAACGAACAGCGAATATTCCTTTTATCTAGGGCAACTAGTATTTTATCGAACAAATAAACCTCTGCTTCCGGGTTTCCACGAATCCAGAATTTGACCCCAACACCATTTGATCAACTTCCGAACCAAAATAATAAAGTACCGCACAGAAGACACAACAAGCACCCTTCTACTTGAATTCCTACTGAACCGACCATTAATTTGAATATTGAACAAACCGTAGTTAATGTTTTTTTAAAAATAATTATTCAACACAAAGAGAAAAATAAATGTTCTGGTTAAGTTCAGAAAATAAAAATTAATAATATCATATATCTCTATTAAATACAAATATCAATGCAATGCACACAAAACATACATTTTCGTCCAACTAAAAAAACATATATTGTCAATATTTAAATAAAAAACGACAAAAAATATCTTTCAAATGTATAATTTACACAATAAATCACACATTCCAATTTGTTTCAATTATTGCCCCCTGCTATAAATATGCCTAATATTACAGTAGCCTCATGACGCTTAGTCCCAATATGCCTTGTGTGGGTTAAAAAATGTAAAATAAAAATTAAAATAAATAACTACATATTATAATTACTTGAACAAAAATCAAGAAACAAGGTCGTGTTTTAGTTACATTTAATAGTTATTTCATGCTAAGATGTGTGTCTTGTTTTTCCCTTTTGCCATTTAAAAAAATATTTGGTAAAATGTATTTAATTCAAAAGTGAGGTTACATCAATTCATTCATACATATTTCTCTTTGTGATGTAAATGCATTGGTACTAAGTAAAAATAAGTTTAAGTTAAAAAATATAAAGTAACATTGATTTTGAGGCACGAACAATAGAGGAATGTTGACTCTATGGTATACTTACTTTTGGCAGATAAACACCCTCTAGCAAAAACAAACGAATGCGGTAACAGTTTCTTTGGGCTGAAATGATTTCAGAAATGGATACTTCTTTGAGAAAATTTGAAAAAATAAAGTTGAGAATTTAATAAATAAATAAGTTGTTGTGAAATCCATCAATAGAGAGAGAAGGGAGAGGGTGAGAAAGAGAGAGAGAGAGAGAGAGAGAGAGAGGGGAAGAAACATGGGATGCAGTAAGATATTCAATCCAAATAATCCAGAAGAAGGGATTCATAATTTTAATTAAGCACAACAATACACGTAATAAAAATACAACTGTAACAAAATGTGTAGGATTTTGAACACAATAAGTGTATGAAATCAGCCGTAAGCGTGATATTGACATTGCAAAATGACGTAAGTCATTGTCTATAGCCGTAATCCCATTCTTATCAGGGTTATTATGCGTAAATATTTTAATTGGCCAATATGATAATGTAAGTAAATCGACAAAGTGCATATAACTAAATAGACTTTACTAAATACATTCTTAACACCGGGTTTCAGTATGATGCGACTGCCGAAAAAAAACTGATGTCTATGTTTTCTATTAATATATATAGAAATATAGACCGAAATGTACATAGTTTGGAAATATTGCTTCTATAATCGATGGCATTATTAAAACCTTTTTATAAATATATCTATATACTTGAAAACTGAAAGAATCGATCAATCTATACTTCTAAATTCTATTTTCTGACCATTACAACTATATATTTGCATTGGAGTAAAGGCGAATAGATTAAGAAATAACCTGTTTATCTCCTGGATAGGAAGATGCCGTATTTTCATACAGGAATAAAAAGATATTAAGTCTATTGCGGATCCTTTTACGATAACTCTAGCATTTTCGCAAGATAATTAACACTCTATGCACGCACAATCTCACGTTAATATACATTAACTAAAAGAGTCTGTCAGCTAATCCTGTCTAAGTTGATACTGACTCTGACCCCAAACTTGGTCATCATACATCATGTAAACTTATTTAGCAAATCACGTCATTTCTAAACTAAAATTGCGGTACTTATCGTCCACCACAGCTTTCAAGCGGGACTAAAACCTGAATGTACTTTGGAAGATGGCGAAACAACAGTTTATCGTTGCAATCATATTTTTCTTGGCGTTGCGAGGAGTACGGTGCCTGTCTTTTTAAACTGAAGTCGACATATAAATCGCCGATAGTAATTAGGCAAGAATAGTTATCATGACTGGTCAAGTTCTTTTAGTTTTCCCGGAGGTATAACGCACAACGACCATTACCAGTCAACACTTTAAAAGAATGGTCAGCGAATCCAGGTTGCCATTTGAATTAATCGCATATCCTTTTTAAAAATATGGCTATCATGACATGGCTATCTCTTGCAATACACCCCATAACATTATATTTTGAGAGGAATTGAACCTCAGGAGGCTTGCACTTCGTATATATTGTAGAATAGACGCCTGTTTTTCTCGCGCCTTGTGCAGCTGGCCCTGGTAGACCCACAACATCCCAATTTCCACTGTGTGTCTCACTTCGTTGGGAGTTTGTGTCTACTTCTGTGAAACCGTTTTCCCTGGGATAGCGGTGAGTACTTGGACCTTACCCTTGTAGTATGCAGCGTAGCAAAGATCTTCATCAAAGGAGTATTTTAATCTTCCATAAAACGACCATCTACCTCGTCTATGACCGAATAGTTCCGCAATATTTTTCAGATTTTCGACGAATTATATCGTGATGCTTCCTGCTAATGACTGCTTTCCTGCGGCCTCAAAGTTTTTCAAGGGGCACTGGCCTTAATCTTAGTCTTCCCAATTGCTCAGGGTCGCATGCCTCATGATGACGCGGTTTATTCTCTCAAGTTAGCAATTGTCTCCAACTTTCTAATACACCGTAACAGCTACCTGTTGTAAATTAATGGTTTAAAATACGTTTGATTGTTAAAAAATAAAAGAATAAAACATACTATTTACGTGCATAATGTTTCCCCATATATATATATATATACATATATTTATATGTATCCTCCTTCTCTTCTATATACTCACACACACATATACATAAATATAAACACATATACAAATGTTAACACACACACACAGACACACATATATATATATATGTATGTATATACATATCTATAAATGTATATACAAATATTTGCATATATATGAATATATATACATATATATTTATATATATATATATATTTATATACACATATATATATATATATTTATATACATATATATATATATATATTTATATATATTATATATATACATTTATATATATATATATATATATATATATATATATATTTATATATATATATGCATACACATACACTATAGAGTTTGAGACAGGAACAAATTAAAAACTGTTAAAACAGCCAATAGAGGAGATAAAAAGTTAGGTAGACTCAGAGGAGAGCAACTATATCTTATGACGTCTTAAGAAAGTGTCAGGTCACCGGGAATTGGCGAGAAAGAGTTCCCGAAGTGATAGAAATGATGCATGTTCTTGCAAGAGCTGAAAACGCAAGAAAAGATCGACGTAAGAAACGAAAAGCGAGGAAAAATAAAAAAAACATTTAAATTCACAAAGAATTGTCCTCAATATTTTAAAGAGCATTTAGAAGCGCCCCATTCGAAGAATAAATATACAGACTAACTCACCCACAATATTCTTGGATCTTTTTTAAGTAGTCAGCCGTTCACACTTTTCTGAAGTTAGTTTTGACAGTTCACCTTGGAGACGATATAAAATAAAAGACCATGTCAGAAAAGCTAGCGCTCAGAGACTCCCAGGATAAACAATATTTCATATAAGCTTCATAAAAGAGATTGGCAGCCCCTTGACACGTTTACAGACAGCACACTCAAAGAAATTCGTCACAGAGCAATTGGGATTAGATTATGGTATCTACACACCTAAGAAAAGACTCCTGGACCAATTTCGACCAGTTTTATTACTCAACATAGAAGGTCCTTTTTAGTATCATTGCTAAAAAAATACGAAATTTGTGCTAGACAATAACGTGTATATACATCAATACATAAGGCTGGAATTCCTAGCTTTACAACATACCACTAATTTATGAGACCGAATTAAAACGGGCCAGAACACGTCATGTGGCTTAACTTACAAAGAGTAAGACACCAACTACTTAAACGGATTCTTCAAGATATTAGCAATCTCATATAAGCGTATTTTAAATGTACGTATATGGGAGAGTATATTAATAAGTATCAGCCTAACTGGCAAACGTTGAATATTGGCATTATTATAGGATGTGTTATCTCTTTACTACTACTTGGGTTGGTGATGGAGATAATATATTGTGTAGTGCCATAAGCAACACAGATCATAAAAAACATCTCTTCAATAGATGTAGATGTCGCAGAATCCACATCACTAATTAAACAAAATGTCTTCAAATGAGCTGCGATTAAAATAAAGTCATCAAAATGTCGCAGTTTATCGATAATAAAAAGTAGCTTGCAAAGAAAAGGTTCTCCGTCGTTGTGAACGAAATCCCAGCGTCAAAGTCTTCATCGGTTTTACTCTCTACCACTCACTGATAAAATTCGTTGGCAGGACCTAAACAAAATGCTAAAGGATCGATTACGCTCAATTGATTAATATCATCTCCTGAACAAACACATATTATGGTGCATTGACTTGCGATGTATTCATAAGTTATCAATGCCACTGCAGGTTTATAGGGGTGTACTTTCAAAACTTTAGATAATGGAGCGTAAGTTTATGAGAAAATCGTTGGGGTGCTTAATTTCTTGACTAACTTGGCATTATGAAGTTACTAAACGACTCAAACACTTTTTGAGAGATATTAATTGGATGAAGCGCGACTTTTTCAGATAATGCATGACTTCGTGACACACTAGTCAAGAATTATCAACCATTAGTAATAAATGGCCAGAAATTGAAAGCAACACACATTGTAGAAGATGCAGAATCGACCTTTAAGATAAAATAAATAATTGGTGCTGTTGTGTGCAAGAGAAGATATAGGTCTCCACTCACTACTTTAGTTGTCCAATGAATCCTTTTAAAATAATTAAAATTGATTCAATTGAGACAATATTTTTTATGTTCAGGCACCCCCCGGCGCATTGCTACAGCCGTAGATCAACGTAAACAGGGTGCATGCACCAAGTGGCAGAAACGACAGATAAATTACATGGCCAGACATTTAAAAAATTGAGCCTACACAATTAAGTGTTCTCATAAAACTAGTCTACAATAGCTTACCAATACCAGTTTCCCTTCATGCCTGTTGGTTAATTACACCCGATTGATGCAGACCATGTAAGAAAACTGCACACTTCAAATGTATTCTTACTCGATGCGAACATTCCTTGAAAAGCTACACAATAAGAGAAATTGAAGAATTGGGGATTGTTGCGGCTGCCAATTAAGCTCTCAATATCACCAGTAGAACGATTTTCTTTCGTTAAAGAAAGGAATAGTCCTCAATATTTGTGTACAATTAGGCAGATATTGTCACTGTTTGATGGCTGCACCGACTGGCACGTTGCATTCGACTGCGCACGTCGGCTCGAATTTCAAACTGAAATTACGTTTACAGATCAGCGTTCGAATATTGTCATTTTTTCTGTTAATTTAAAAAAAAGGTTTTCGTCATTGAATAAACGGTTTCGTTTAAGGAGAATTTTGACTGTGCACACACGCACAAGTTAGAAATATATTAAGATCTACGAGAACAGTATGTTACAAATTGTTCGAAAACTATTGTCGTTCCTGTCGCACTTTGATGCAAATATTTTATTGCAAACTCAACCCTGTATCAGCGTAGATAGGACAATTCCACAGAGTGACGACAATCCAACAGTCTTGTAGTATGGTTAAATACTGCTGATGCGCTCTGAGTAAGTGGTAATGTTCCCAAAGTCATCATCTGATGAACGAATTGTTGGAAGTAATGCTGCCACACGAGCAACAGTTATTGTATAAAAAGTGCATTGTATATATATATATATGTATATATATATATATATATATATATATATATATATATATAAATATATACATGTATATATAACTTGTATATGCATAAACACACACACATATATATATATATATATATATATAGTATCCCTATATTATATATATATGTACGTATTCCTATATATACATATATATATATATATACATATATATATATATATACATATATATATATGGGAAGAGAAGGATGAAGGTAATCCGACGTGATGGTAAAATGAAAAAGGAAAACCAAAAACTGGATGTTTTTTTATGTGTACATCAAAGTTTCGTCTTTATTTATAAGACTTCATCAGGATGATGATATAGGGAAAAGATATCATGCAAGCACAGATACATGTAGGGTAGACATGTTGGGAAGAAAAATAAAAATAAAATGAAAAATAATTTCAGCGTCTTGCTGGACGTCTGTACTTGTTAGAGAATGAAAATGAGTGGGAGAAAAAAGGGGAAGGGTGGAGGGAGCAAGGACTACTGTGGCTGGCGATGAGAGAAAGAGGTGGGGGATGAGCAGGGGTAAAATGGATGGCAGAGAGAGATTGGAGGAAGAGGGGGAGGGGGTGTTTGACCAGATGGCTGTGGTCGAGATTGAAGGGGAAGAGTGAGTTGGAATGTTTGTGTGTGGGGGGTGTATGCAGGGAAAATGGGGATGGGTAGAGAGGGAGGGGGGGCTGTGATTTTGGTGGATGGGCGAAAGTTATGGTCTCAGAGAGCGTTTGGAGAAAATGAGGGAATTTAAGAAGAGGTATGGGAGAAAATAGATGAGAGGGGGAAGAGGGAGGATTTGTCGTGATAGGGTGTGAAATATTTGAAATATTTGGAAAATGATAGCAATGAGTGAGGGATTGGAGTGGGTGGGGGAGGGGGGTGATTGAAAGGGTGGGTGAGGAATATTTGAAATATTTGGAACATGAGAAAGTTTATTTGGACTGTAGTATTAAAAATGTGAGGGAAAAAAGTGAGGAAAAATAAGAGAAGATTCATGGAGAAGAAGGAAGGGTGTGGGTGAATGGAAGAGTGTCATAAGGTTAGAGATGAAAATAAAAGTTAGCCATGATCAGGCAAAAGACTTTGTTCTGTGAGGATGATCTTGCTTATTAAGGGTGATAGGTTAAAGAAACCATTTCGCTGCTTGATGGTAGTGGAGGATGTGATGAGGGCAGTTTTCTAATAATCTTCGCCGAGATTTGTTGTGGATGTGTTTAGTGATTTTGGCTTGTTCAAATTTGAATGCATGACCATATTCTAGAGCATGTATATATGTGTGTATGTGTGTTTATGGGTGTGTGTGTTTGTGTTTGCCTGATAGAAAAAAAGGTTAGATAATGTACATAAAATCTAAAAGAGTAGTATTATGTAACATTAATTGGGGGAGATAATGGAAGTATACCTTATCTTAAAGTGCATCCGTAAGGGGCTGTCAGGCAGATTTCGTCGAGTTATTCAGCTATAATTTGGAAAGAAAACATTGTAAGTTCAATGTGTTCTTTCAACTCTGCATTTTCTTTCAAAATTATGTAACTTTCCTTAAGTCTCTCTTCGGACAAGGGAGTAGATAACATGAAAAGCTTAAAGGGGTGTTTTAGTAGTTCACTGGAGAATCCTTTATTTTATTTGGATGGGTTCATTAACGCTCTAAACAGGAGCAATAAATGTGCGATTGCAGTTTAACATTTGCTAAATGGTATAGAGTAATCCAAAACTGCTCAACATCCTTGATAGAGCAGGTGTGTTTAACCGCATCGTTGCCCCGGAGAAATAATTTATTTGGCATAATAGTAATTATTCAGCATTATGTTTGGTATGTGGTATCAGTTAATCCAAAGTGACCAATATCATAGATAGAAGATGTGTGTTTACTCCGCTGTGTTAATGGGTCATAAATATCCTAGAAATAGTAAACCTACAGAGTGTCGTTATGAATGTCACGGGGCCCAAGTTACATATTTTTACTGCATGGTATTATATAAATGTATACCAGAAACAGTAATCTGCGCTACGTTGCTCGGGAGTCAGTGTTCAATATATTAGCTTGAGCAGATCTGTGAAATAATACAGTTTTCCATATCCAAAGTTAACGTTTCCCAGATGTTCACAAAATAAATATAGGGTTCCTTATGTAATTACATGGGAAGAAGGCTATTAAAAACACAGCGTGACATGGGAAACAATAAAAACAAATACAGATAATATTTTTAGAAAGTGGATGAAACAAAAACTCGGCGTTTCCTAGGAGCAATAAATATAAGAATACATGCTGAGGAAAATTAAAACAATATATAAGAATGGACAGAGCGGACGTGAAAGAGGGATGATGGTAGGGATGTTAGAAAAAAAAGAAGGGGAGAAGAGAGAACTATCAAGACACGAATAGAGATAGGTAGAGTTATATGGGGTTTAATATTAAGATGTTTAACTTCTTCTATTTTCTGTTTTACGACCTAAGTAATGCCGGGTAGATTTTCAAATATATATATATATATTCCATCATTTTTTTGTTTTTTGAGTCCCCCTGTAAATACCTAAATATTGTTTTTACCCGATCTGTACTGTCTTATGTATAATAACCCTCATTATGTCTTATTCGCTGTATAAGCTAGAGTTTAAGTTCGTGTTTATGAAGACTACCGATATTAATAACTGTCTCAGAAACGATTGTACACAAACAGTTGTTACATTAGATTCTTAGAGTGCAACGAAATGATCATGTGTATAAGTGTACACGATATATATATGTATGTATATGTATATACATATATATATACACTTCTATATTAATGTATAGGGTCCTAGTGCGCTGGTAGAATATAGTTGTCCGCCATATGCCTGTGCAAGAAACCATTCGTCATGTTTCTCGCAATCCATTCCGCTGAATAGGGAAAACAATCTAAATTATGATGTGACTTTAATGAGATCTAATTGTTAGGTTCATTTATAAGAAATATGTTCCTGTCTCATTTACTTACCGCCAAACTCGAAGGCACTACACGAAATAATCAATTCTAAGGTCAAGAATATATGTTCGACATATTTCTTGACATTAGTTGTTTAGTATAGAGATGGTGAGCAATACGTCTCTTCCCCCAGTTCTTGTAAAACAATGCACTTGATGAGATACATGCAATATCACCTCGTAATTTTCTTTTATGAGCTATTCAAGGCATCTGAACTTCTAAAAACGTTATATGTTCAGTGTGTGTCGCTAATGATATTATGTTTTATTGTATTGGGTGTACATTGAAAAACATGCAACTGTTTGAAAATTAACTCGTCAGGCTCTTCTTAACTCAGCTTATCCATTAACTACTTTTCCAGCTTGTCGAAGTAGTGTTAATCTTTCAAAGAGGAATTGTATGTATACAGCTTTCTTGCACATTGCTCCATTACGGAATTTAGTGCGAAATGCACGTTTAACACGTGTCTATGATTCATTTTTTGTAAAATTCAAGGACGCAAAACGCTTTTTCTAGTTGAGTGAAGACCATCGATGTGTCTAGTCAAATATTGAGTGAAGTAGACATTTATACAAAGTAACGAGAAGAAAACTAGTGAGCGAAGTATAAGTATCAGCCACGTTGTTAAACCCAGGAACATGAGGAAGTATGCCAGATATGAAACAAAAGTGGATGTGAAGATAGAAATCAAAGGGGAATAAGAGCAGGAGTCTGGCTACTTTGTTTGGATGTCCCAATATCCAATGTAGTTATTTTTGTTTGTAAAGAATTTACTTGTCCATAATGGAAAATCCATAGACATGAAAAACAAAATAAAGCGAGGGAATAGAAGTTAGGCAATGTCGGCGCGATGTTAAATGCTGGTATCAGTTATGTGGTAATAAATGGCGAAATCACAAATGTAGCTTGAATGTGAAAGGAAGGAGAGGAGGGAGAAAAAGAACCAAAGATAGGCGAAGCAGACCATTTTACTTGTGTCACCCAGTATCCAAAATTGTTAATTATTTGTTCGTTGAGCATTTGTTTGGCGATACTTTGTGGAAATAAAACTTGATTCGATTAATCGGTGTTTTGGACTACAACATATTTTTGTAGGATTGCATATGTGTAAGAAGTGTATTCATAAACAATTTATTTAAGGGGACGTTTAGGTCACGCAAATGTAGAGATTGTAAGAGTCGTCAAAGTGGACTATGTAGATGCCAGCCTCTGTTTCTAGAGTGGGTGACTTACAATCAAAATATCTGAAACATACATAAAATACACCGATCAATGATTGCAATCCATTAATTGAATGTTATACATTTAAAACGTCTTGCTATTTAATGATCTGTCGTAGGGAGGAAACTATTGCCATCAAACTGACAAATGAAATCAACTTATTTGCAATGTACATATATTTACACACGTGCATATCGATTAAAATGTGAGTAAAAGAAGAATATTTTTTTAAAGATCAAAGTGATATTTGATCTTCTTTAAATAAGATGTATCAACATTGATGGTGTGGTACTGGCTAATTGATATGCATAATTATCATGAGTAGAATATAGTATTAATAAGTATTTCCTTAAGTATAACTAGCAGTGTAACTAACTGGGTAGATTTACAACTTCACAAATATAGCGTTGTCTCTCGAGGACCCCGACTTCGTTGACACATGGATAAGATGCTTGGCTGCCGGGTGCGAGGCAATCATGACAGTCTCAACCATGGTGTATCCTATGAACCTAAAATACCTGACTTTCGGTAGAATAAATCAGATCATGAAAAGAATTACGTAACCTTAAAAAGTTTATTGGTAGCAGAAAAAAACGAAGTTCATGTCAATATAACAAGAAATTGACGAACCAATTATCAAATATCTACATCGTCTACGAAATGCGAGTAGATATTGTGTTTGAAAAATTCTGCCAAAAAGAAAATAACTATCGAAGATTTAATTCAATTAAGATTAATTGAATTGAGGGTATGTGCAGGAATAACATAATGGAACAGCTACTAATAGGAAACATGTCGTTAAATGCATTGACTTCATACGACAACAAAAATTAATACAGTAATACAACGATCATGAAAGTAACATCGAGAATAAGAATAAATATATAGGCATAACTTAACGATAGAAAATGCAGTGATTTGTAATAGAGATCTGGTAATTCGCCAAGAAACACAAAGAAATGTTGTGATAAACAGTGTGGAGAAGCGCCCACACAAAAAATAAAACTAGAAGCTTGGTGATCGGGATGTTCAGGAGATATCGAAGAAGATGCAAGAAATGTAAAGAATTAAGAAATTTCACACAAAATACATGGCCCAAACAAGTAGTGCCATGTGGTTGCGTACATTGATTAAGTGGGACACTTTATCCACCTGGCCTGAAGTAGTTGGGGTTCCTGACAAGAGGAGTTCTCATATTATCCACACAGGTCTCGTTGAATCTTTAGTCCAATGCAACAAGCTGCTCGCCATGTCTTCCTGTCTTTTGTACAGTCTTCAAACTGTTTTGGGGGTACTCCAATTGCCGTCAGCGCATCTTTCAATTTATCTTTGTACCTCAGCAAGGGCCGACTAACATTTCTGTTACCACAAGCTAACTGACTGTACATCAGTGCTTTAGGTATCCTCCCTTCGTCCATTCTTGCTACATGACCAGCCCATCGAAATTGCGACTTTACAGGAAACTTTCAATTCCACCAATATGCCATCTGTTGTAAAGATCGGTGTTAGCGACTTTGTCCTTGAAACATGGTCCTAAAGCAGCTCCTGTGGAACACATCTAATTGGCGAATGTGATGCCGGTAAGGTGTCCACGCTTCACATCCATAGAGAAGACCTGTCGATATTACAGCCCTATACACATCGATTTTTGTCTTCAACTTAATGCCTCTGCTACTCCAAATACGATGTTTCAGCTTGCCGAAGGCATTTGCCGCTTTTGCAATTCGGTTTACGATTTCATCATCAAGTGAAGCAGCAGAATTAACTTTGCTACCTAGGTAGATAAAGTTTTTGACATAGTTCATTGGTCTGCCATCCACTTTGAGTTTTTCTAATGAAAATTCATGGACAGGCTGATTTTGTTTCACTCCTTGAACTTGTTTAGGAGTAGGGCATGGTTGATGGACCGCCTCAGTCTTCTTTAAACTGACTGTTAAACCAAAAGCCCTACATGCACCTGAACATTTTGTCAAACGATTCTGAGCTTCTTCAAAAGAAGTCGCGACAAGGGCAGCATCATCTGCAAAGAGAAGGTCCCGAATGATGGCCTCTCGAACCAAGGTTTTGGCTTTAAAACGCTGATGGTTAAAGAGCCCACCTGTGGTTCGGAATTGAAACTTGACACCTGTGCTTTCATCAGCGAATGCGTGCCGTAGCATCACCGAGAAGAACAATGCAAACAGCACAGGTGCCATCACACAACCCTGTTTCGTACCGTTGGTTACTTCAAAAGGCTCTGAGGTTTCCCCATTGGAA
Organism: Sepiola atlantica; assembly: GCA_963556195.1. Taxonomy (NCBI): domain Eukaryota; kingdom Metazoa; phylum Mollusca; class Cephalopoda; order Sepiida; family Sepiolidae; genus Sepiola; species Sepiola atlantica. The sequence continues at coordinate 5,646,218 of OY744522.1, forward strand.
ACGACCTGTGCTTTCATCCCTTCATGAAAGGAAATTATGACATCAAGCATGTTGTTCGGGATTCCCAGCTTATACAGAACTTTCCAAAGTGCTACGTGGCTGACCGTATCGAATGCTTTTGTCAAATCAATAAAAACCATGTACAGTTCCCGATTTCATTCACGAACTTTTTTCGCAACTTGACGAAGGGCAAATACCATGTCGATTCTACCTCGACCAGAGCGAAAACCACATTGGGACTCTGGGTAAATCTCATCAATAGGATGTCTGATGATCCTGTTCAGAATCAACCTTGCAAGAATTTTACCTGCAATAGAAAGCAGAGATATCCCGCGATTATTATCGCAAGAATTCCTGCTTCCCTTTCTCTTTTAAAGATGCTTGACATTACTAGCCTTAAAGTCCTGTGGGACTCTGCAAACTGTCCATATCTCCACAAACAAGATGGTCAGTTTTTCCTCGAGTGCTCTTCCGCCATGTTTGTACACCTCAATGGGGATGCAATCTCTGCCCGGTGCCCCTGACGATAGCTGTTTTTAGCTTGAGATACTTCCTGAACGGTAGGTGGAAAAGACAGTTCCGGAATTTCGGGATGCTGCGGAAGAGAAGAAAATGATGTCTTCGTCAGTCACCGATGCAGAGTTAAGGACAGTTGCAAAGTGCTGCTTCCAGCGCTTAAGGATAGCAGATTTGTCAGTTAGCAGTGTTTCTCCATCCTCAGCAAAAACTGGGGCAGAACCATTCATTTGAGGACCAAACACCTCTTTCAGGCCAGAGTAAAATGACTTAGAGTCCTTCCTGTCGGCTACATCCTGAAGTTCCGAAGCCTTGGATGACCACCAAGCCTCTTTCAATGCCCTAAGTGCCTTCTGAACTTGTGCTTTGTGAGCTCTATACGCCTTCTTTTTCACTGTGGAATTTGTGTCCTCGAGCCATGTTTTGTGGCAAACATGCATTTGGTCGATAAGCTTCTGCACTTCAGTGTTGTTTTCATCAAACCAGTCTTGGTGTTTCCGCAAAGGGAAGCCCAAAACCTCAGCAGACGAGTCATAAACAGCATTGCGCAATGAATCCCAAGAACTTGAAACGTCACTGTTTACCTCTACAGAAGCTATAGCGGTCGTAACTTTTTCCTTCAGCTCATTTTGTGTATCTGCCTGTTTTAGAGGCAGGACATTTAGGCGTTTTGGAACAGAAAACTTTTCCACTTTCCTCTTGTCTAAATGGAAAATGGAAGATGGTCTTGCCGACTATAAACGCATGATCTGATAAACAACAGCTACTATGGAAAGAACGTGCTATCTTAAAATCTTTGAGGTCGCGCTTTCTGGTAATTATGTAGTCAATGAGATGCCACTCTTTTGATCGGAGGTGCATCCATGATGTTTTTCGACAATGCTTTTGTTGGAAGTACGTGTTTGTCACACTGAAGTTAAATTCTTTGCATAACGTCAGGTGTCGCAATCAATTTGAATTCATTTTTCCAACACCATGTTCTTCATATTTGATGATAGGAAACCACATCTTGCCCATTTGGCCCGGCTGTATAACAACAAGCCGGAAAAGAGATAAAAAATACAAATCCGATGACATCAAGATATATTACACACCGAGGAAGCCAGGTTTTGGCGAAATATCTGTATCTCTTTAAACTAACAAAAAAAAAATGCTAGTTTTAATAAAAAAAAGAAAAAAAATCGATTTCGATTTATTATTTTTCTTGTTTATAAAAAAAATTGATATCGCATCTTAATGCTTCAAAAGATATTTATTTTACCTATTCGTTCATGAATTTAACAATAGATGCTTTTAAAAAAATATATGACTCTAAAACACTTTATATATATATATATATATATATATATATATATATATATGTATATAGATATGTATATATATATATACACATATGGTTGTGTTTTATTATTACACATACATGTTTATTATATATATATATATATATATATATATATATATATATATATATATATATATATATATATATATATATATATAGGGTGGGCAAAAATAAGGGTCCTATTTTTAAAAATTCATAACTTTTTTATTTATTGATTTTTTTTGATTTTTTTTAGAATAAGTAAAGGACCCCTTGCGAAGCAAGCATGAGCCGTATTAGCCCTAAGGAACGTACCCTCATTTAGAAAAAATTATTTTTGCTTAAAAAACTCAAAACAGTGTAAAAAACAATACTTTAGTTTTTGTAAGTTTTAAGAAGTGTTTTTCGGCTAAAATTTGTTTTGTTTATTTCAAAAAATCTCGGAAGGGTCAGTCTACACACACATAAAGTTTGGTGAGTTTAACTTTTATTTTGTGGAAGTTATTTCAAATTCAAGTTATTCAAATTTAAAGATAGGACCCTTATTTTGGCCCACCCTGTATTTATTGTATGTTGTCTTATATATTGTAACACACGTACACGCTTTTTCTCTCTTGTAATATATATATGTATACATATATATATATATATATATATATATATATACATACATATGTATGTACATATATGTATATACACACATATATATATATATATATATATATATATATATATATATATGGAGAGAGAGAATAAGATATACATTTATATAAAGAGTTGTACATATATATATATATATATATATATATAAATGTATATATATATATATATATATATATATATATATATATATATATAAATTTATATATATATATATATAGTAACGAGAGTGAGACCGACTGATAGGAAGGCATAGCACATGATAAATTGATAGATTAATCGGTATTTTGACAGAACACCGAGATTGTGTAATACATTTTATCCAATGTGCATGTGTGCACGTACTTCTCTATCAGCAAGTGATATAAAAAGCATACCCAGACAACGAAAAAGAAATGGAATTACATTTAAATTTCTCGACTCGATAATTTACAAAAGAAATGATCAAAATATTGAAAGAAAAAGGAAGGAAAATAGCACTGAAATTAACGTTTACTCTCGTTAACTGTTATTCAGTTTAAACTCTAAACATAGGAAAATCAGATTGTCAAATGATTGAATTTTTAAGGTATACAAAATTTTAATACACAAATTAAACTTACCTTTTTGGCGAGTATTGCTGGGGTAAATTATGGGTACTCCTATTCGGAAACACTCCCTCCCCCTTTTTATAACAAGGTATTGTTAGTGATTAACTTTATTTGTTAAACTTTGTTTCGCGTTTTTTATATCATTACATCAGCAATTCATTAGGATATGACATAATTCGGTGATGAGTTCTTGTTCTTTGAAAATACACGCTGTAAAAACGTTTGTCTGATAAACGTTAAAGAGATAAATGTTTTCCTCTTTCGCGTATTGCAATTTCTTATTTTACTAAAACACCGTTATTCTCCTGAGCTGAATCTATTTTGTTTTTTCATTAGTGTAACTTTACCTTTTTTTAATTTAAATATTTTCTTTTTTGTGGGGGGGGGACTATGCACTTATAGGCGTTATCTCATTTTGCTGGCCTATTGATTTTTAAGTAAAACAATGGAAATTAAAATCGGAAAATCGATATCGATCCATTCAATTCGATTTTTTTCTTTTACTATCGGTAACTTTTTTACTTTCTTTCGGGTTTGAGGCAAGTGCCCAGAAGCCTGCCTGTGCACGATAGAGTAACTTTAAAAGCGACGATATGTATTCCTTCACGAAAGACTAGCAGCTCAAATAGGTCGAGTCACACCGATGTGTACTGAGTAGTTGTAATAGTGGGTTTGTTGCAAGTTCTTCGACGATACGAATAATAGTATGTCTAATATGCACGCTTACCACTTGCAACAATAGCAATGCTATTGACAAAAGGGAAGTGCAGTAGAGAAAAGTTGCGTTTGCAGTTCAAATAGTTTAGGGGTTGATAATTCAGCACAAAGTACTATGACGAGGGAAAGTTGGTGAAATACAAACGACTCACCTGGAATAAGAAAAGCGGGCCTTTCTTAAACGACCGTTTTGTTTACCGACTTATACACTTACAATTAATTTGTCATTTTTACGGATGTATACGACACGTACGTGACAACTCCTTAAAATTGTTCATAGGAAACTGTACAGTCGATAGTTCGTAAATTAAAACAGAAATAACAAATAATATATAGCATACGCAGTAGAATAAATTTCCTTACCAATCCGTAAACATGTTATGTGTAGAAACCTTTTTGTAATATTTATTTTTATTTCATAATTTTTTCCATGAAAATTGTCTTATCGACACACGAAAATCGAGTGGCGGCAAAAATAATAGATTAACTAAAGTTAACTTTGCTTAAGTGTTCATGCTGAAAATATAGTAAAGAAATTTACTTAGCTTATCACTAAACATAAATAAAGTTACACCCCAACAAAAAAACTCCTCGAAAGACCACACGTACTCACCTGATTGTAGCGAAGGTAATTGATAATATGTGCAGCCTTTGTTGCTTTCGTGTGTTGATGATATATTTTTCATTATTATTCAATTATAATTTTTTTATGTCCACACATTAAACGTATACCCTTAACTTTAACCCTAACCCACACCAGTACACTATATATTGATCGAAAATGTATATAATGAACATACATCTTAAATGTTGTTTTAAACTGATAAGCTCGTGAAATATATATATATATATATATATAGGGGGGTGTAAGGCTACCAACATTTGTAAAAAGTTTTTTTCAACATGTATTACAATAACACATTTCCTCAAATGAAACAACACTCTTTCAAATCGAAGGTCATATCTTCAAATTAATTTACATATCTGATGAGAGCGAACCACCGCTTGAAACGCGTTATATGAAATTATAAAATGATAAAATAACAAAATAATAAATACATGTTGAAAAAAAAATGTCACAACTTTTCGTAACCTTACTCCTTTACATATATATTTTTCTCTCGTTGCAACTGAACTAATACTGCACTACCCTCTTATATATATATATATATATATATATATATATATATATATATATATATATATATATATATATATATATATATATATATATGATTATTAAGTAGGGCAGTATAAACATGTTCTGCTCCTGGCGAATCTCTGACAGTCTTGGATCATTTGTTCATTTTCGGTTTCTCGCAACACAAGGTCAAGCTAATACTTGGAAAACATGCTTATTTTGCATCCAGGGTCTGGAATATATTTCCAATATGAAAGCAACATTTGTCGTTCGCGTATATCTGCTTCATCTCATTATTTCATGTATTTATCCTTTAAAATGATCCTAATAAATCTATGCCCTTTTTGATGAATTACTTCTCTTTCCTTGTTTAGATTGTGTTTTCTGCCTGACAACACGGCGCTACTCACTTTTTTCATTTTTTGTTATGATGCCAATTATTATTCATTTGTAGATGACGATTTATATGCTATGTTTTTTTAATTTATTTTTATATGAATTATTACATACGACATTGTTAAGAATTAGGACTATTATTTTTATTTAGATTCATTTGTTTATATGCTGTTTTTGTTATTTCTTGAACTATTTATTTTATACTAGATTTAAATGTTACATACATTTTTGTAGTAACGTTTATGTTTTCTTATTGTAAATGTTACACGTTTGTTTGCCAGATTAGTGTTTGTTTAAATGTCTACATTCGAAATGAATTCATGTTTATTATTATTTCTATTTTGTTTTGAACAGATTATTTGGTATCTTCCCCTAGACACAACCTACAATTCCTCTCTTTTTCACTACGACTTGCTGTTTCTTTTAATATTGCACATTTTCTGTTAGTCTGGATATTTCTACTTGATGTTAATATTTTGAATTATGAAAACTATTATGAAACACTAATGGTTTCAACTCCGTAAAATCCTTTTCGGGTGACATCATTTTTACTAATATGGTCGAAAACATTTACGTTAATGTAAACGTATACGGACCAATTTTGTTATTCAGTATAAAGAACTATACTAACAAACAATGGAATTAAAGACAACATTTATTTGTTTAGAATACTTGCTTCATAGTTGATTCTTTCCGGGAGAGTTTTACTTTCAATTGCATTTGACAAACATAACAAAACTTTATTTTAAAACTTATTCCTTTAATTTGTCCTTCAAAATGTATTCAGATTGAAGTAAATTCATTACGTTATCAATTTGTTATTAACATCTAACAGCAGACCATTACGACTCTGAACTTATTTGCCTTGTCCAGAAGACTTTGTTTTAGGTATGTATAGAAAGGTATACATATTGTGTAGAAAGATATAAATATTGCAGTTTAAAGACTTATACAACTCTGAACTCATTGGCATCGTCCAAGAATTCCTGTTTTAGGGTTAGTGTAGCAGAGTATCTTATTTACCTCCTCTCCAAGGGGTTAGCCACAAGTTCAGGTATTGTTTTTGCTGAAAATGTTTCTGTGGAACGAATCGGATTCGAACCCGGCACACCCGGGTACTCAGCCCGCATCGTTAACCACTTAGCTATTGTGCAGTGTAGCAGAGTATAAATATTGCAGTTTAAAGACTTAATCTTGATGGTTTAAGTGTGCATTGTAAGAAAAGGAATCATGTGCAACACGAATCTCCCTATTTCTCTCGCTATCTTTCTATCTATTTATATTTCGCTATCTTTATGCATTTATCTTAATTGATAGATGGGTGCAAGTAAAACGAAAAGCATAATCATCGTCAACAAACGATTTGTGTTAAAAAGTGTTTTTTACATTTTAATTCGTTTATTAGAGTATCGATAGTTCATTTCAATTTGTCGAAATTCAGCCGTACATCAAGTAGTTTTATCTTTTGTAAACGTAGATAGATATATAATTTTAAACGAAGTGAAACATATCTGAACATGGATTATTCTCTATTTTAGGTTTACGGCCGTGAAGAGTTCATAATGGAGGAGTAGAAAAGCTTATTATATTTGTAAAAATACAGCATTTTATATAAGTTACGAGTTGTAGCATATAATAAAAACGATCGGATAAGAAGACATTTCATAAAAGAACAACCATTTATCTTTTGCCATAATTGCCACAGATTTGCATCGAGTTTTGAGTTATTCTAAATAAATTATCCAGATGATATCAATTAATGCAATTAAATCACGTTTTGTTTTTGCTGAACGATCATTTAGAGTCTAATGAATCGATTTTAAAAATGCAAAAAATAGTGTATTTAATATTTCATAATAAATATTTATAATCATCGCTGAATTTGACGTTTATTAAAATATAACGTTAAATGCCTGATAGACTTACACCCTTATTTAACTTTGGAAAACGCTATGTTTCCTCTTAACTTAAATAGCGGTACGCATGGCATTGTCATCCTCAATGGTAAAAAGAACAGATGCTTCTTTAATATCAACCTACACTATCTTGTTGATATTAGCGTTAAGCACTAATAAGACATCACTCAATTAGTTCAAACCTAACTAGTAAAACAAGAATCTTATGAGTAAATTCTACTTATTCATCAAAATGGTCACTTTACAGGATGACACACTGATACCAACGCTTCTCTAACAGTTTTATGACGTGTTTGTAAAACGATTATATTTGCATTAAAATACGCCCCAGTTACCGATATAACTTCTCCATTGGTGTCAAATGTGTTTTATCTAACGTATTGTATTCAGGTCTGAAACAGACAGTTGTCGCTGGAGAATAGGCTGGGAGCAAAATCGATTCGCGGTACTATTTATGTAGTTCTACAATCGTTGCTGTCGACTTTTGACACACGGTATTGCCTTGAGATATTTTTTATTATGTTGTGTCGGTTTTTTGGGGGCGATTTTCCCCATGCAATTTAATTAATAATGCTATATTTAATTCGCTCGCGTATGTTATTTCTTTTCTCAATGTGATCGATGAAAAAATACCTTGCGCATCCCCAAATCCGGGGACTAATACTTGCTTTCTTTGGTCACTGTGAAAGTATTTCCTTGTTGCTGTCAACTCTGAATCATCGACGCGTTGTTTTGTCTCGATCAAACGCGTAACCGACTTGGAACACAACTATTGAACAATATTCTAACTGACAAAATGTATTTGCAAATGTTAGAGTAAATGTCTTCTGATATCTTCAACTACCCTGCTATCTCAGACCACTTCCATGTGCAATAGGTAAAAATGTAGCGGGGCACATTCTTAATGCTGTCTAGAACAACTGCGGAATTTACAGCGATCTGCGTGTTCAGCATAGTTTGTGTCTGTACGATCGCGTTTAAAGCTGTTTACGACGGATTAATGTCTGACTTAAACTAAAACTTATCAAGTCATTGCTTTGCGTACGCAGTATTTTTTCTATCAGAGAGAAATGCTTTATCAATACATGCAATTCAGAATGCTTTCCTTATTTTTTTCTTGTAGTACTCACATTCTATGAGCGATGTTCTTGACAAGAGGGGATGAATAGCTGTTTCCGGGTCGCAATCTCTCAATCTAACACGTATCGTACGCTAGTTTGTATCCTTAAAGTAGTAGTGTTTAGCTCCTTAGATCATGTGGCATCATGCCGTGTCTAGAGCGATTCCCATGAATCCAAAAAAGTAGCTTCAGTTAACCAACTTTAATTTGTAAACTAATAATCCGATATGGATAACAATTTTACACATTTGAACGTTAATAAGTTTCATCACTTTTTTTATTAATGCCGCCAGAGACGTGTTAAGCCCTGAATCTGTTGAGTTTTAATTCGGTCAACCAAAAAACACTTTGTGCAGCTTAATTGCTATACTATTTTAATATAGTACATCGTTGCATTTTTTTCTGATTACATCGGATTATTCTTAATTTCAATTGGGTTTTAATAAAATATAAAAATAATATTTTCTTAATCTGAATTCCTTAGTTGTAACACAGCAATTTGTCGTACGAAATGACTTTTACATCTGCATGCATTCATTACGATATTGATTGGTCATGACAACCTAACGACAGACTTATCTGTCTCTCATATAGTTTTCTTTTTTCTTGAGTCGGTTTAAATAATATGAAAATCACAGTTTTAACACTAACCCGATATGGTTTAACTTCGTACCGTAACGCAACAAAACTTTGTGCGAAACAAATTACCCCATGTGTCTCCCCCGCTAAATATCTATCTAATTATATTTCTCTAGTTTTATATCTTCATTTATTTGTAAAAGTGGTGCAAGTAAAAATCAGATCAAATGAACCGTCATGTCCTCTTTAACTGAAACGATTTTATTTCAGGAACGACTTTGTCTTACAAACTGATTTTATAAATGTAAGTCTATTAATTAGGATAGTGATTGTTCGGCAAAAGTTAACAGTCAACCTAACCGACTGTGGAATAGTTTATCACGTTCAAATCGACATTTTTAGGGACGTTCTCAATGGAGCTTTTTCGAGTGAAGACCAGTTAGGGTGGTGTTTTGGGATAACGGAGGTTGGATTGTGAAATGCCAGGCGGTCTTTAAGCGCTGCTACTAGGAACGATGCAGATTATATTGTGGAACGGAAGCATTGAACAGTAAATATCATTGCTTAAAAGTGCGTGATATCACTCAACGGGTTGTGTCTTGATATAATATGTCACTAAATTGGATATGATTATGGTTACTGCAGTTGAAAACTCGAATACTATGTCGATGAATTACAACCTCTTGGATTCGAAACCCCCGTAGAACGTAGTCGCAGAACACCAATGGAAAAACTTCCAAAGAAGTGTACAACCGTTTTTTCATCTGATGACATACGTTATGATAGAAAGATCCCGGATATTTAAAAGGGCGTGAAAATTGTTAAATTATGCAAATAATAATACGTTTAAGGATCCAGAAATCCATACAAAAATTGTCCACAAGGACCGGCGGAGTAACAAATTAAGTACTAAGTAAAATTCAGTTCTAAGTGACATTTTTCTGGAGGTTGAAGGTGCAATCCTTCGTGAGGTCGATACTAAGAAGACAATTGCAGATTACTTTGGCTGACGAGACGAGATCATGCTATAACCGTTCGAAATTCCAGACAGATATCCGAGTTCGGCAGAAAGATTCCTGAGTTCGACATTATACACCTTAAGAAGGTCGGAGATTACCTCGACCGAAATTTTGTAAGAATAACACCACATAATTTAACTGATGTCAAGTAGGTTCCGCCAACCAATAATGTTCATCATCCCAACACTGACGTATTTAGCTGAATACGCCATATTTTTGCACTCGCCAGTCAGTCGGTGTCAGGGAGGAAATCGCTGCCATTTACGGTTTTAAAAACATGTATTTAATATGCCGTTGACAAAATGTGTTACACTATGTAGGGTCACCACTATGAGCCAGTAACCAATACACAACTTCCTCGTACAAATTCTTCTACATCTACTACTATGACTACTACTGCATACGCACACACACTTTCTCTCTGCATGTATAAATACACAACGATACACATTAAGGTGTTATCTGGACACTCGCTGTCATAATTATGTACGCGGAAATGTGTGCATGCGTATAGACAATGGCGGGCACCACACACATAAACCCACGCAAGAACAGAGCCATAAACTAGTAATATTTACAATTAATTTAATGAATAATATTATATTTTGTTGATAATAAACGAATTACTATTATAGACTCTCTAATATCTCTGTGAAGATTCTTTATCGATTTCTTTTTTCTCGAACTTTGAGAAACCACCCCGATAGTAAATTAGCATACTACATGAATATAATGTAACTCCATCGATTAATGCAATGATACAATTATTAATCAAGTGATGTTCGTATTTCCAACAAAAATACACACATACTCAGAGCTCCTATACATTTATAACGGATCCGTTTCGTTTTATTTAAACATGTTTAAGACGCATTCTATTTCATCGTGATTCTATTAACAATACTCCTATTTATTCACTGTAAATGTGAAGATAATCTACAGAAATGTTATAAAACGAGTAAAGCATATGCGATTCCCTGTGATCAGGTGTAGTTGAATGAGGTAAATATCAATGAATCACAACCAATGGTGCATTTTGGGTAAAACATTAATGATTCAGATATTTATGAATATGTGAGATATTTGTCAGTTCATGATTGTATAACTTGACCAATAAATTGATGAAAAATTAGAAGATTAACGATATATCATGCAGATAACGTAAGATAGTTATGGTGAACATCGTGAAACAATTATAAAGTACAAATCAAAGATGCGAACATATGAATTAAACATACCAAAAGCTAAAAAAATGTGTGACTTAAAAATAAAAACTTTTGACAACGTGTTGGTAATCATATAATACCGACTGATTATTTACCTCTCTCTCTCACCGCAGGAAGATGTGACACAAGGTCGGAAAGTGGCATTTGGTGGGCCAGCTAACTAGAGGTAGCGCACTCTGTTCCCGCAAAAAATGCCTGGGCAGCCCGTTGGCATTCCCCGCTCGGGCCGCTTCAAGTAGTTAACGACTAACATCACTCCAAAGGGGGGAGGCAAGGTAATAGTAATGTGATACACTAAAAGGGAGTAGATCTTAAATGTATTTTAACATATTTATTGATTAAAGGTATACGAGGTGAAATCCTTTTTTCTAACTTCGTTTCCATAAATCAAACTCTTCATTGTCTGAAAACGATTATGTTAATATTACAATAATATTTATTTATAAGTAATTAAAAGGTGACATTAAATCTACTCAGGATTGAACGCACGTGTCTGTTCTTATTATCGTGATTAATTATTTGGACAAGTGACTGTTATTGAATATTTTAAGACGTGCGTGCCATTAAATATTGGAAGAGATGTTCTTCATCAAATATTTGAACATATTTCTGTCATTAAATATTTGAACACGTACTTGGCATTGTACATTTGGACACGTCTATTTCATTAAATATTTGAATACCTTCGTATCATTAAATCTGTGAACACATGTCCAGCACAAAATATTTAAACACGTGACCATTATCCAATCTTTGGACGCATGCATGCCATTAAATATTTATACACCTGCTTGCCATTAAATATTTGAATACGTGTATGTAATTAAATATTTCAATACGAACACCTTATTAAATATTTCACCCGTCTGTGTCAATAAATATTTTGAAACATTCATGACTTAATCTTTGTAAACGTGCCTGTCATAAAATATTTAAACGTGCATCTGTTATAAAATTTCTGAAAACATGTCTGTGATTACATATTTGAACACGTGTCTGTGATTACATATTTGAACACGAGGCTGTGATAGCATATTTGAATACGTGTCTGTTATTACATATTTGAATACATGTCTGTAATTACATATTTGAATACATGTCTGTGATTACATAGTTGAACACGTGTCTGTGATTACATATTTGAACACATGTCTGTGATTAGACATTTGAACACATGTCTATGATTACATATTTGAACACATGTATGTGATTACATATTTGAACACGTGTCTGTGATTACATAGTTGAACACGTGTCTGTGATTACATATTTGAACACTTGTCTGTGATTACATATTTGAACACGTGTCTGTGATTACATATTTGAACACATGTCTGTGATTACATATTTGAACACATGTCTGTGATTACATATTTTAATACATGTCTGTGATTACATATTTGAACACGTGTCTGTGATAACATATTTAAGCACGTGTCTGTGATGACATATTTGAACACGTGTCTGGGATTACATATTTGAACATGTGCCTGTGATTACATATTTGAACACTTGTCTGTGATTAAATATTTGAACATGCCCTTCTCATTGAATATTTGAACGCGGAATTTCCAGTAAATATGCTAACACGTGTCTCTCATTCAATATTTTAATACGCGTCCGTCATTAAATATTTGAAAACGTTCGTTTCATTAAATATTCGAACACATGTCTGAGATTAAATATATTAACACGAGTCCATCATTAAATATTTGTTGGAAAACCATGTGAAACTCACAGAATAATTTGTGATTTTCATAAATATGTATGTCTTAGTGGAAAAGATTTACAAATATGAAAAAAGTGTCATTAGGGGATTCGTTTAGTGTGCTCATTCTTGGTTGAAAGAAAGGTTGCATTAGAATACATTTTAAAGACTTTTGATGCCAGTGTTTACTGCACATAAAAGTGTGCAGCATGGGCTTGTCTTTTCTAAGCTAACATTTCTAAGTTTATATACAATAAAAGGAAGAACACTATGAGAAACAATTGGTGCAGATGCGATGTAAATATGTTTATTCTAGTGGTAAACAAAATATAATGGGTTTCGATGGAAACATGTGTTATGATTTAGTTGAAAGATCTTTTTCCTAAGTGAAAAAATAGTGAATGACGTCACTTTTAATCTATGTATGCATGCTGCTGTACATGTTCATGATATTTATTTCAGATATGACTTTTGTGTTAATCTGAGATTTTGCTACGGATATTGTCAAAGGAGTAACGTGTTTTTTTTACTCCCCGCTTTGCGTGTTGTAAGAAACAAGAACGAAAAGTGAAAGACCATTTAACACAAATCTATAGCAGGAACATAATAGTTATTTGTCTCATTGTATTATTTGTGTGCGTTTATAAGAATGAAGCAAATAATAATCAGCAGATCAGTTCGTGTGTAACTTATATAATTAAATATAATTATTAGGCCTTTTATGTTTCATTTTACTTCAATCGAACTTCTAAGAAATCAAGGGTCCTCTAGCTGGGGATACCACTCGATCTCTATATGAGATACATTGATATTAGAATATTCTATTAATGCTCCCATTTACTTCTCAAACGTTGAGTCAGTAAACAGGTTAAGAATATTAATTTTCCTTTCCCAAATTGATCAGTAAACTATTTCATAGTATATATTTCTTGTGTTTTCTTAGTCTTACCAGATTCCAGGACAGGTATTCATTTAGTCTAGTGGAGTATGTTATTTTAGAAGGTTTAGTCAGGGTTTACTTGTAGGGGGAACTATCCTCATATCAAGTTGTCCTGACAAACCCTTGCACAGAGAAACCGATAACTATCAAGGATTATGTCTAGTAGGTAATTCCAACTCTCCAGTAGGTAATCACACTCATCGATATGTGCACGGGTAGGTTTCTGTATTAGTGGGCGTGCATGTGTGTGTACTGGCATTACTTTGTAAGAAGAAGAATACTCCTGACCTATGAAAATATTATTAAGAAAAAAACACATTTCAAAAGATAATTTACTTCTAATCTCTTCACTGCCACTGATGAAATATTTGAGTTTCATAAAAGAACACACATTTATCTTATGCCATTATCATAAACAGATTATCATCGAGATTTGAGTTATTCTAAATCGTAATTGTCTAGATGATATCAATTAATGCAGTTCAATACAAACCCATTCTTTTAAAAATATTATTAAGCATCTGGTAAACCGATTATCAATTTAAATGAAATAGTTCATTTGCATATCTAAATATTTATAATTATCAATACATTTTAAGATAACATTGCTTTATGTTCCAATATCGTGCCCCGTTCATATTAGGCGAGTATTTAAATAACATTGGTATGTAAAGATTATTCCAAAGTGAACTACAAAATTCCCGAGCGTAATATGATCACAATTCATATAATATGTATACATTTTAAATTATATAATATTATTAGTTTTCTTTATTTCAATTAAAAATACATTTTAACTATTTTTTATTTATAATATAAATTCCGTATTATTAAGATTATTCGGACTACTTTTCTAATATTTGATGTGATTCTCACAACGTTTCGGCCGGTGTAACTTCCGAGCCTCTTCAGGTGCACCTTGTCGAACTGAGTATTTTTCTGTCAAACTCGGGAGTTTTGAACGGCACCTTAATTTTATCTACGGGTGTAGCATGCTCTCGTCCCATCATTCTTCAGCAATTCGTAATTGTATTCTTAATATCGCTTACACTGACGATTAAAACTTCAACCCTCAGAAGACTGTCACTTTAAACTTATTATTACTTAACACTTATATCCGTTACGCTACAGGGCATTGCAGAAAATACTAGTATGAATTATAGAAGCCATAACTCTATTCTTGTTTTAGATATTTCAAACGCCAACCATGACCCATCGGCTCCATCCTTTGTTGTGTACAACACAAACTTTTAGTTAATGGGGCAAAGCGTCCGTTTATCTATAAGATCTGTCAAAGATTGTACTCCATGTGAGTAAAACAGACCATACACATAAATTGGCATTTAACCCAAATATGTAGTTTTGTTATTTCCTTTATTCCGTAATATAAGACATGATTGGAAAAATGTTTCCAGGTGTATTGATCACTATTACATTTACTTTTCTGATTTACTTATTTTAACGCAGACTGTTAGATACGAATCATTGATTCGTCGTAAATAATCACGTGGGGGAGAATTTAAAAATTCAGTTGGTTATCACAATCTGATAATGGTATCGCTGATCTTAAATAATGGCATCATATTTCAGAAAAACCGTAGAAATTTGTGAAACAATATCCCTGATGATTTGGAGACTTAATGAATTGATATTACAAATATTTGTCGTGGCCATCAATGCATACACAAGCAGATGCATTTAAAGGATGGATTACAAGTTGGAAACCAAGACACAATTTACATGTTGAGTTAAGACAAACAATTATGACGATCACGAGATGAATGCCTTATATTACTTGAAACATTTCTTATAATAAAATAGTATTATTCGATAATCTTAGCTTTTATGTTTTTCCATAACGGCGGGATTTTTCTACAATGAATTCTAGATCACACAGACTTTTCCTTGTAAATACACAGATTGTAATTTCTATTGCTGTTTTATCCTTAATTCGTATAAACTAGCTGGAATATGATAAAAAGGTCAAACAATTTCACGTATCAGGATAGACTGGTATTTTGTAGTGGGTAACTTTTGATTCAAATCAGGTTACAAAATGCAGGGCTGCTGCGCGGACGCAAATATCCCGGCTCATTGTTTCGACAGACTAACGACATAGTCAAAATATGCCATAAAGAACGACGATGCAACCCCAAAACCGAACAGGATGATTTGTACAGTGACTAGATCACTATTATTCGTTTTCTGCTGTTATTCTTGGTCATGGAACTCTATTGTAATAAAATATGAGTTTCATAAGTAGAACCCAGCAAGAAACCATTAAACGATTTCGAATAAAGCATATATGACTCGATTTAATCTGAAAATAAACTGATAAAAAGTAATTTTCAAAATGTCAAATATTAGTATATATCTCATGCTTAGATTTGTTAATTTAGATATATGATACATATTTATCAAGGGAGATTATGTAGCTCTGTGCAATACAAAGGAATAACTGGTAAATGCCCAGTGTATGTGATACAAAGGAAGTAGATAGAGTTTATAATGTTTCATTTGTTCATCACTGTGAATCAAATTCGTAGTATTATTAACTACAATATCTCAATAATATCAACATTAAAAAATATTTTAAGGGATATGTCTTATTATTCATCAACATAAATATCATAATATCATAATATTAGTTTCTGTTATTACTCGTAAAATATTGTATATTCTTAATTAATTCTGTTCCAAAGTCAAGTCATAAAACATTATTTTCTATTATTACTTGTGAAATATTGTATATTCTTAATTAATTCTGTTCCAAAGTCAAGTCATAAAACATTATTTTCTATTATTACTTGTGAAATATTGTATATTCTTAATTAATTCTGTTCCAAAGTCAAGTCATAAAACATTATTTTCTATTATTACTTGTGAAATATTGTATATTCTTAATTAATTCTGTTCCAAAGTCAAGTCATAAAACATTATTTTCTATTATTACTTGTGAAATATTGTATATTCTTAATTAATTCTGTTCCAAAGGCAAATCATAAAACATTATTTTCTATTATTACTTGTGAAATATTGTATATTCTTAATTAATTCTGTTCCAAAGTCAAGTCATAAAACATTATTTTCTATTATTACTTGTGAAATATTGTATATTCTTAATTAATTGTGTTCCAAAGTTAAGTCATAAAACATTATTTTCTATTATTACTTGTGAAATATTGTATATTCTTAATTAATTCTGTTCCAAAGTTAAGTCATAAAACATTATTTTCTATTATTACTTGTGAAATATTGTATATTCTTAATTAATTCTGTTCCAAAGTCAAGTCATAAAACATTATTTTCTATTATTACTTGTGAAATATTGTATATTCTTAATTAATTCTGTTCCAAAGTCAAGTCATAAAACATTATTTTCTATTATTACTTGTGAAATATTGTATATTCTTAATTAATTCTGTTCCAAAGTTAAGTCATAAAACATTATTTTCTATTATTACTTGTGAAATATTGTATATTCTTAATTAATTCTGTTCCAAAGTTAAGTCATAAAACATTATTTTCTATTATTACTTGTGAAATATTGTATATTCTTAATTAATTATGTTTCAAAGTCAAGTCATAAAACATTATTTTCTATTATTACTTGTGAAATATTGTATATTCTTAATTAATTCTGTTCCAAAGTCAAGTCATAAAACATTATTTTCTATTATTACTTGTGAAATATTGTATATTCTTAATTAATTCTGTTCCAAAGTCAAGTCATAAAACATTATTTTCTATTATTACTTGTGAAATATTGTATATTCTTAATTAATTATGTTCCAAAGTCAAGTCATAAAACATTATTTTCTATTATTACTTGTGAAATATTGTATATTCTTAATTAATTATGTTCCAAAGTCAAGTCATAAAACATTATTTTCTATTATTACTTGTGAAATATTGTATATTCTTAATTAATTATGTTCCAAAGTCAAGTCATGAAACATTATTTTCTATTATTACTTGTGAAATATTGTATATTCTTAATTAATTCTGTTCCAAAGGCAAATCATAAAACATTATTTTCTATTATTACTTGTGAAATATTGTATATTCTTAATTAATTCTGTTCCAATAGCAAGTCATAAAAAAGTAGCAACATTATTTCTAGGATATATTGTTTATATTCGTCGTTTCCGTCATCATTAAAACTATATAATATCAAACAGAAATGGATGAAGAAAAACACATGGCTAATTATGTTCGAATTGATAAGTATCCGGACGGAAACGGTGCGGGTGCATATAGTGTTACAAAATTATCTAGCTGATTAAAGCCGACCAGACGTCAGGAAATACACACATTCTCTCTGAAATTAAGAGGTAATATCTTGGAGTATGGCTTCCTATTACCGTTATATGTGGTTAAAAATTCGTTGTAATACAAACAAACTGTATTTCTTAATATCTTGACAGTGACAGTGCGTCCATGTGGTAGTATAACAGATGACAAAAAGTTAAACCGCTGTTGGCGTAGCACAACTGTTAAAAGCAACTAATAATATATGGAAGCAATAAAATCAGTTTTGCTTGAATTTGCCCTATTTGAATTGGTAATGACTCACGATATAGACGATATGCAATCTACTTGTTCTATTTCCGAAAGGAGGTGGTAATGCCTTGGATGCAGGTCTCTTGTGAATAGTGTCGCTAGTTTAAACAAATCATTAATCGACATGTATGTCACGTGCAAAAATGTTTTATTTCTAAATATCATATAGAATATCAAAATCTCTGAAGCTATGAATAAAACAGTAAAGAAAAAAATCGTCACGATCTAACGAAACAAAAGACACGTCGTCATTGATAAAATAAAAAACGAAAAAAAGAAAACATCACAATTTGTTACGTTAAATAAAAGAAAGAGAATGAATAAAAGTCTCCATTCTCAGAATACATATTAAATATGTTGCTTATATTATTAAAGGAAGTGGGTAATTCTGCTTGGTTATTTACAATATAAAATAAAGTAATAATATACACCATTTGTTATACAAATGCTAGCGATAGAAAATATGAACATGTTTCTGAATAAATATCGAGAAAGTTTAACAATATTGACAGCGTAGTGCACTTATATATATATATATATATATATATATATATATATATATATATATATATATATATATATATGCCGACATTATCGTACTGTTGTTTTTCTATTCTAGCCTTTAAAGGCTATTTTATAGCTCTTATATGTTTAGTATTTTAGCCTAGAACAGCTATTTAATCATATAATGTAGCCTTACAACATATGTGATAGTACTGTTTTTTCTATTCTAGCCGTAAAACCTTTTTTATAGCCGTTTTGATTTTTGTATTTTAACTAAAAAAAACTATTTTAGCACTTTTTTGCGTTTCAGTCTTATGAAGCTACGTTATCAAACTGTTTATTTCGTATTTAAGCCTTTAAAGCTTTTGTTCTTGTTCCATAATCTAAATACTAGTGTAACCCTTCGTTAAAAATGACGGGGCAAATAATGTTTCTCCAGAGTTCGCACTAATACTTATATAAATTACACCAATGATTTCATTTTTCATATATGAATAATTATCATTTCTGATGACCTTAAGTAAGATAATCAGACATATGCATGATATAACCTGGCGCCCTGTATTGTGTGAATTCATGGAAATTAGTACCGGGGGAGTATGTGTAGACAATTTTATTAGTTTACTTGTTTCATAAACATGAAGCGTAAAGTATTGTTCATTTTAAATAATACATATGATTTTAAAATATTTAAAAGGAAACTTAGTAAAACAGGAAGAATGGAAAGTATGAATAATGTAAGTGACTGCTTCAGGAAAAATTGTAATGTAGACTTTGAAGACTGACCTGTTCTCTTTTATTGTCAATATGTTATTCGTTTTGTTCATGAATGTATATATTTTAATATAAATACTATATTTATGAAAATGTTTATCTGCAATTCCTCAAAGTAAATATACATTACAGAGTAAGAATAATGAAAGCGACGATGAAAGACAATGAGTTCATTTTTCATACATACTAAAATGTTATTCTTTCAATCTATAATGTAAAACATTGTAGGAATAGCCAATGAAAACGCCTCACCAAATGAAATATAGATGGAAATAGCGTTCATTATTTAAGTACTAAATATACAGTGGCAAACAGTAAATAGCAAGAAAGAGCGAAAATAAATGAAATTATAACGGTGCTTGGAATGAATGATATCCGGGTGTAAATGAGTCGCAGTGACAGTAGATATGAGGGTGAGAGTGAAACTACACCTCACTTTCTGTACAAATGCCTATGATTGAAAAAGCTGTCTGACCGGGAAAAATCTACAAATTCCTAAAAGCGAATAAAATGTGGGTATATTCTACAATAACACGAATGAATAATTCGCCTAATAACTTGGAAATTTTTTATTGCATGTAAAGTGTTTTTATATATAGAGTCAGATACCAGAATCGTTATTCCCTTAATAGTTTCACGTACATTGGAGCAGTTGTGATGGATGACGGTTCCTACCTTTAAGTTCTTTGGAGAATTGTGCTGGCAACAACATCATTAGCGAAACTAAAGTCCATAAAAGCAGATTGATGCGAAACCTGATTATCTCAACTTTTCTGGGCCCGTGTGATTCGTAGAACCTAATTGCAGACTTAGAGAGATGAGATGCTCTCCTATAATCCGTAACATGCCATATAAATACGACATTACAACTGACGAAGTTAAAACAAACTCAAACAATCAGTTTTTCGATATAAATATATACTTGCTATTGTAAAGAATATGCAAATGACGTGGCACGACAATGTCATGTGATCCTCAGGTCTGAGAAATGCACCCCTGAAAGGTAACGTACAGCGAGGAAGAAGGGGTATCAACAGAGAAAAAGCTTTGAGAGAAACATCAAAAAGTGCGCAGAGCTGGCGCCTTGGAACACGACCCGGAAGACAAAAAATAGGCAGATGCGACAATACAACGCTATAGTGGAAAGGTACCTTTATATGTACAATAATAGATTTGATACAGTATAAAATAGATTTTCTGATTTAAGTGAGTGTTGGACTGACTTAATAGAGAACCTCGCGATATTTAGCATCAGTTATGCCGAGTTCAAATGATATTGGAGGTATTCTGGAAAATATGACTAATGATTTACGTTCAATTTATTGTATGCTATCAATCGTGTCCAACAGGTTTTGTGTATTTATATTCTGAAAACGTATTAATTTGACGTTAGCCAGACACACCAAGTAGTAAATAAATCGTTTACGATACGCTGTGTTGCATCATTACAAAAAGAAAAATATTATCAATCGATAAATATTTAATACTACATGTTGTCATCTGTTAGTTTATCACTTAGAAATTGATTATTTGATGAGAAATACACATATTATAATCCATTCATTGTTAAATCAACAATGAATTGATTATAGTGTGTGTATTTTCCGTCCTGATGTCATGAACGAAATTGTATATTTTAATTAAATAGCTAAACAAGTGAAATGAATTATTTTATATAAGTGACGTTTGAAGTCATTGAATAATAAACCACGTTCTGATTTTCCGTTCAAAAGATAAACAGTATGAATCAATGACTTATTTACACGATCAGTAGTGTGTTACGTTATTAAATAAGTCAAAAAATATTCATTTACTATTAAAAATCTAAACATAGAATGATCAATAAACTGTTTTCTATAGAGATCATGTTTCGTCATTAAATACTATCATAAAGTGGTTAGTTGCCGTTAAAATCTAAATATGGTTAAGCAATTGATAGTTTACGATGAGTGTAGTGTTTCTTTATTCAATAATATCGTTGAGATGCCGTAATAACAGACATACCAAACCAAAAATGTACATTTTACACAAACCATGAATTTATTTACACCTGCAAGTTATATATTTCACTTCTTGTCTGCTACTCGAATTGAAATTGTTTGGCTCTGCTCTAAAAATCAATTTCACCACCTGATCAAAACGTAGAGATAAAAAAAGCCAAAAGTTCACAAAAATAATGGAAATAATACTATCGCTTAGCCTGTTGAAAAGATAACTCGACCAATGGGTAGTGAGCAAGCCCAGAAGGACTAAATAATTGGCCAAGCGAAAATGTACATCAGAAATTAAAGCTATGTGAATATTGGCTGCACGAATTGCCTGCTTTCTTAATACCAATCTATAAGTGCAAGTATCCCTTACACTTATTTACGTACATCAAACGATATTCTCTTACTTTCACCATCATATTAGTTGTTGCCAATATCACTGTACTTGCCGACCTTCTTTATTTGATTTCTTTTCGTAGAGTGGGAATTTAAAACTAAACATTCATATAATACGCTAGTGTAGACTCATATGTAAGATTGCAGGTTATCTTCTATGCCCGAAACAGCTACGACGGAGAGGAAACGGCCGACAATGTGTGACAAGCAAGATCCGGACAAAAATGGACACATGTACAGATTGGTCAGAAAAACAAACGTGTATCTAAAAAAAATGCAAAATACAGTTGGCAATACGATCCGATACACACATACATGAACAGAGACAAGCCTCTAAAATGTGTCAAAGTTGACAAACAAAAAGTCATGTTGTTGGTTAATTTCAAATATTTTGCGACATATAATTACTCTTTTATATGTAATGCTAAAGTAGAATATATATTGGTAAGAATTTATTGTACCATCTAATTGAAAAGATACGCTATTTCAGCTATTTATGCGAGAATATTTCCCAAATGCTGCAGTGTGTTGTTAAAAACAATCGATCCAAAGTAAGAATTGGACTCAGCATTACAGATTGGTTTGTTCATGATGAAAGTTTTACGCCAGTCATGCACCACACATAAGAGTTAATTAGCTTCGCCAAGACGGGGATATGTTTTCAGTCAAATTGGTCACGCTGTTTATTTGTGTAGTGCCTACCATCCACATCGCTTGCCTAATAGTAATCAAACTTGAATAAACTATAGTTCATTGTCTAACTTAGAAGTGATTTAACTTTGGGATACATAGGTCACATGTTTCAGTTAATATCAATCGAAAATTTGAAAGTCACGATTTGAACGATGATATCGGTACTGCTCATTAAAGAGACTAGGTACAAAGTCCATATTTTATCCATTGAAATCTTGTGTCTGAAAACATTTGGGTTTTAACTTAAAATACAGTCAACGTACACATTTGAGGGAATTTTAACTTCACATTTTTCCAAATTTCATGTCAAGATATGAGTCTTGTTGGAAACTCTAGTCGCCATGTAACATTTCAGCCTGTTCAGATAAATAGTTCTGTAGTTATCAACGTTCTGTGACATAACTTCTTGGTTACTTCATGCAGTATGGATAAGTGAGTCTCAGATAAGTCGTTGACTTATACTTATCTTGCAGGCGAATGGTATGCTATTTCCCAACTACTGTTTTTGTTTACTTATGAAATGAATCAAATATTTTACATACATTTCCTACATGGAATTGAAACTTGAAAACACGTTAATATGGTAAATTTGGTTATTAAATAAATTATGATGTTAACATTATTGAAGATGCACAAACCACTGATACACTCCTATAAAATAGATAAGTTATTTAAGTCCTGATTCCGCTTTTCTTTTTCTGACAAGTGTGGTAATTATAAGATTTTATTCATGTGCATATCAATCTGATGCCCACAGACACACATAGAGACAGAGAATTAAAGAAATATAGTTCAGTTATAGTCAATATTATAGCAATATAATACATCAGTTGTTGCACATAATACACCTCAATACGTTGGTCGATTTACTCTACCACAAAAGTAAACACTTTTCACTTATTCTACAATTTTGTTTCATCACAAAAAATAATCATCCAATGTAACTTAGCACATGAAAGCGTTCGTTCGTATATTCAAAATGAGAATGTTTTATAAATTAATCACAATTATAAATAAAGTCTGGCACTTGTGCATAGGCGTTGAGAATGAATATCAACGAACTCACGCAATTCATTCTCACGCCTCTGAACGTCATACAAGTATTTTTACACACTTTGTGCTTACTTAGTGTTACACCGGCCGTTCTTACACAGGAGAAACTGCACCGGTTGGCACTATCAATAGTGCGAGTCACCAGAGTCACGAGACACAGAGAGGACAAAGAACAGTCTTGTAACTGTCTAGCCAAGTGCTAGTCAGTTTCTTACTTTGTTAATACACTTGTTAAACCAACACTCGACTTGACTTCCTTTATTTATTATTTACTGTTGGACAACTTCACAACACTAGCTATACATATTAATTGTTGTGGTCTGTAAGTGTTGAATAAATGAGCTCTCAAAACATTGAAGTGTATACAAAATGATTGAAAAGTCTATATAACGTAGATCTATGGAAATAAATTGAGAAGTACACTTGTTGACCTTGTAAAATACATGTAACATAATTAATAAGGTAAAATTATATGTAAATAAAAATTAAGTTTAAGACGTTTCTTTTTGCAAAAGTTATATAATATAGGCATGTTTCTAAAATTACGTCTGTGAATTTAACATTTAATCAAATAGACCAGCCTTACTGACAGAAATCACATAACACTTTAAATGTTCGCATTAAAAGCTTCCGTTCTGACCAAAACTGTCGGTTTTTGTGGTTCGTTGCTGAATTGCCAGTACAAACAACAACGTAAAGACATACCAAAACATAATTGAAATGGCCTCACAACAACTAAAATGTAAGTCCCCCTTTCACGTCTCCAACCCTAAGGTCATTTTAATTATATTGTCATTCCTCCCCATTTAATAGCTGCCTCAAACTTATCTACCTAAAGCTTTTCATATTCATTTGATTATTTCTCGACCATTGACTTCTCACAACCTGGACTCTGTAGGCTTCATCGTAGCCACTGCTACTATATCCCTTCATGTCTTCCGTGTAATTGATATTGTTTTCAATTATTAACAAAATATTAAAATGGCTGACTTGTTTACAAAGAAACCTAAATGCATTATGATGGATTTAATCTAGTAATTTAATTACGAACCGGATTGAAATAATAACATTATTTAGAAAGCCATTCTTAACAGAGGGGGAAGTGTGGGAGGGCTTTGTAAACTATTCTGTACTTTTACCTAACAATGTAATAAACAAAAGATATCGTAAAAATTGAATTTAACTTGAAAATCTAATCTAAAACTTAGCCTGGTCCGTAAACTGCACAAGTACCAAAAAGATAACACAATAAGTGTTCTTTATTTACAAATATATCCCCCGCAAGTACGGTTCTTAAATCTTCCCTAATTAATTACCGACTTTTCCTACTTTGCCACAATTGCCAAATTTTCCTTTGTCGAATTTTCCGTTGCCGAATTTTCATTTGCCGAATATTCAGGGCACCCCTTTTTTTTTTTTTTACAAAATATCCATTTCTTACATTGTTTTTAAATATTGGTGTAAAAATATAAGTCTCGATGTATTGCTTCTAAATAGGCGGTATTTGGAAGCAAGACATTCAGACTTATAGTAATTTCTCATTTCTCAAATAATATTTATTTAAAAAGAATCTCACAAGAAAAGACACGTTTCACAAGAAATTTTAATCCAGAACTCTATAATTAAGTTCATAATTAATAATTAACATTATGATTAGATTAACTTTATTGTTTGACGTTGTTTTTTGAACTAATTTTGAACATTTTGCTTTTTTTTGTAAACACGGGCTATTTTCGTTAAGTTTTATTTTCTTTAAACAACAAATGTTAGTTGTGTTATTTATTGGTTTGTTGTAAATATTACAGCAATAAATGAATAGAAAAATTCCAAACAAATGAGACTAGTTATTGCTTCTTTAAAAAGAAACTTAATGTAGATAAATCGATTTCATTAGCTTCAAAACAATAGCGTATTAATAGATACTTATATAAAAATATTTATTTACAAATATTTCAGGATTGCATAGCCTCTTAAGTGAACCCCACGATTTTCAGTTATTTAAACATCCAAAGATTAATAATTTAAAAAAAATGCTATTAGTAATTATTTTTTTCTAAAAACACATTTTAAGTGTCTTTAAAATAGAGTTAACAAAAAAGAAAATAAATATATACACTTACATTTATGTTGGTAAACATTTCCTCTAGTCTTTCTAAGAGTAGTTCGCTCTAAGTAAATGAATATGTAACTAAACTGTTTCAATAACCAATAATATTTTTTATTATTTTATTTCCATATCCCTATCCACTCTTTATTTATTTTGACATTTCTTTTCACTATTAGTTCACACAGACATGAAAAATCAAAATCAAAAAAAGAACTGACGCCAAAGTCTTCCGCTTCTCACATATGTGTGAAAAAACATTGGATTCACTAATTCACTTAATCCCACCCTACATCGCAAGCATTTTTGGCTCGCCTCTTGTACGTGGGGTTTATACCATACCAATGCTGTTTATTCTTTCAATTTCATCTCGGGTGAAATCTGGGATGTTTTTCTATATTAATTTCAAGAATTTGAATGTAACATTCACAATTTTTAAAATTAACAGTGGCCACTGACAACAAAAAGAAACACATATTTGAGATTCGTGATAAAATACAAAAATAAGTTTTTAAACTTATTCCCAGTTTCATTCGAAAATAATTTAGGTTGCTAGTATTCATGTCTATCTTTTGAATGAAGACAACACTTTTTTAAATTAAAAAAAAATCTTTAAAAGAAGCTAGCAGAACAACAACGTGAATTCATTTTGTGTTTATATTACATCATTTGGATAATAATTATTTAATTGATAATTTATGATATTAAATAGTGTGAATTAACAATATTTAAAAATATATATTTGGTAAGTTGACAAAAAAGACTGATACACTGACAATCTCTTTCCCCAAGCAGGAAACAGGTGAAAAGCATCGAGGCTTTGTTTCCCTCGCATTTGATCTGAAACTAGCGAAGTTATGTTTGAGTTTGAGAACGTGTACATTTTAATTCTTTCGTAAACAAAATAACATCCAAAGAAGCGTTGTTGAAATCGGAAATTATGTTAAAAATTGGTCCGAGGACCCCTCTTGGTTGGTTGCCCAGGGCCACAGCCCCTTGGCCCCTTAATCCGGCCCTGTTGTAAAATATATTACACAAAAGTAAATACTGGTTCATAATGAAGAAGTATAGTTGACTACGAAATATAAGAGTATTTATATTTATAATATTTTTGGATCACAAATTTCAGGGGGTGCAAATGTAATTGCAGGGAGGGCCCCCCCTGGCACCTCCCTGGCTACGTGGCGGTTCCGTCATAAACTGACTATTGCCAAACCGATCGTTCATGTTCATGCTTAATGTTTTCAGGTTGTCTTTACTAAATTATTAGGCCATTTCTTTAGCTTGTGTCTGGATAGTTTACTATACTCATATAAGAGTTGTTTAGGAAATATATCGTTTTCAACCCATATAAGTGCTCGGACAAGAGAATATGAGTACTTAAAATGCACACTTATTTACACAACATATCATCATGTTGTAAAACAGAGGTTTCTCGTGTAACCGATGCTCAATTAACGTTTTAAATCTTCAAAACGCATGTTAAGTAAAACCTCTCAAATGCCTTGATGTGTTGTAGGTACGTTGTCTATGTCTTCGAAGCAATTAGTATCGATAAAGAAGCATTATTCCTACACATTACATTTTGTTTAGATAGTAATGTAACTCTTTGTATCCCGCGCGTTGTTATGCCTATCAAAGGTTTACTCGCGTATTTCTCAATCAAGGGAACAATCTTGTAAAAGATATACGAATAACTCAACTATACAAAATCTTGTCTTTTTAGCGTAGTTGTTGATGTTCATAACTTGAGTTGTAGTAGAATGGTGAACATTGCCATACTTTTCTGCATGTTGATAGTCCAAAAGTATTCTATAAAGGGGTAAACAATTTATGGCATATACTCCCCAGTGAAGTCAAGAAAGTGAACATTATCAACCAAAAAGGAGATCACGTTTGAGAGTTTTGAATATCTTAGATTGTTAATTTAATTGAGCTAGGTAGTTTAGAAACATATGACAACACCAACACAACACTCTACAAAAACATGGCAGAGGGTATTCACAAAGTATATAAATCGGTGTAATAATGCCACTGTGTTTAACACTATTGTCGATTACTGTAGGTATTACGAGTACACCGGCGAAGTTCATTCGTGATTTCATTTTTTGGTGAACTTGTTTAAACATTGAGAGCAATCCTGTGTGTGCATTTAATTTTGCCAATTATTGGCCATACTAGATACGACTTCATAGAACACCGATAATACAACTCAAAATCAGTGAAAAACGTCATATTTCTCGTCATGAGACGTAGATATTATATATGTAGGTCATTTTCTGTGCGTGTCATACACAGACTGTGCGCACTCCTTTTAAAAGCTTGTATTTGAGTGAAGATAACTGATATACTATATTGAGCGCAGAATTTATATTGGGAGTTCTGACTTTTACATGAATAACATGAAACGGAATAGGGGTGCTTCTCAGCGAGGATGTAACGTCGCGCCTGGATACTATATCAGGTGTTGCTATGCCTCGTCATATTAGACATTACATCTCCAGGAGTCATGAGGGATCCTCTATTATTTTTTATATTATTTAATCAAATATCAGGTATTTTCGAATTTGGAAAACTTGTTGAAAATAAGCTGCTATTATTCATTTTATTTATGAATCAAAAATTAAATAACAAATCCTAGAAATGAGAAAATAAGAAACGAAGTTGTGATATAGGGCTTCAGGGCTGGAAACGGTTGGTTTATGAGGTGTTTGGCATTTCCCGGTCCACAGTTTGCATTTGCTAGTCATATAATTAGAATAGTAATACAACATTATAACTTTACCAACGATGTTTTGACATTGAATTTAAACATTCCACTTGAAGCAGACAATTTTAAATGTCTTTATTTACTAGACTCATGACGTGTTGAGCCCCGCGTAAAATACATGAATTATTCATCTATTTGTTTGATTGTCGTGACTATAACAAAGCACATGGGATTGGAGCGTATTATTCAAATCAAGATTACGGTGGAGCATTGCTAGAGAGTTAATGATGAGAATGTATACTTATGGATGTACGAACTCTTTGAGTGTTGCGTATGAACAAATTCATTCAGTATATTCGCGAATAAACACCTTGAACTGCCCTGAATCAGATTATTCATTATCATATCACCATAAACATGGCAGGAAACATAAATGAATACGTATTCAATCACGCAAGCAGACATATCCATACATTCATCAAAATATACTGATACATCTCAAGCAGTAAATGTCATTATATTTATATATAAGTCATTTGGCTTACATAGACATGTATACGTTCCGATAGAATATGCTATTCAGAAATAACTTATTTAATTATTGTTGTGACTCTGTAAATGGGCCGGAAAGAAAATATGAACTCGGAGTTTAAGGAAAACAAGTATATTGAATGAAAATTGTATAAGCAATAATGTGACTCCACCCCAAAGAGGGGAGGCAATGCACAGGAGCGTGCACCTCCTAGGACAACCAATGACAGTATACGGCAAATAAAACGCCACCGAAATGGCCCAGTTCCTACTGGACTGATTGTCGAGAACAAATCCTCGAGTGGTATTACCCCATCCCCAAGTTTTCAATAAACCGAAATTCCTAAAAGAGTGAACTGGTTGGGGTGCGCCCCAACGAAATGAAGCAGGTTTATTCATTTTTTATGGTAGGTGGAAGAGTTTAAGTAGTCCGTATAGGTGAGTTACCATAGCAATAATACACATATTTAGTTATATAAAAATATTCGACATTGAAGTTGCTTTGATATAATTTAACTTTTATATATAGGATTTAGTATGAACATATAAAAAACTATTGTAAGCAAACTAACTAACTATAGTATCTCTTATCTCTCTCCCTCTTTCTAACGTTACTGGTCTCTATATATGTCTCTCGTTCCCTCTCCCCTATTTTCCGTCCACCTCTCGAACCCACTCTTCTCCTACTCTCAGTTAACTCAGTTCTTATGTTTTTTTATTGTTTAAAAAAATGTAATTCATTTACCGGAGCCACCCCTTTTAAATGTAATACTTGACTCTTACATTTATTGCTTATTGGCAATCCCAAATAGAAGAAAACAATGAAATTCGTCATGCCTGATAATTACGTTCCTCCCAATAGGTTTCACAATAATATGAAGAGAAATTATGTTGATAATGAAAATAGCCCGAGTAAATCTACATATAATACTGGAATTGTCATTTATTTCCCAAGCACAACTCCAAGTAGAACAAAAGCGTGTGTTACCCCCTCGCTTACCAAATATAATAGAGTAATGTTAATAATGCCACGTTTTTGCTCCCGAACAACGCTGATTATAACAAACGTGTATATTTCCCTGTCCCCGCTACACTTACCAAGTATAATACTGTAATGTTAGTAAGGAAAGTATCACAGCACTGCTCAAAGTACGGTTACAATCAAAGTTTAAAGAATAAATAAAGTTGATAATGACAATTTACTTACCAAAAGTAATAATGTAATATTAAAATGTTTATCCCAGACAGAGTCAAGTAGAAAAAAAGGTCCTCATCAATTACTAATTTCCTTCCCTCCACCTTCATTTTAATATGTTAATGTTGATGAATTGTAATAGTCTGAAGAGATTCACTATATATCACTTACCAACATCGTACTCCTGAATTCTTGAGAATGTTTTATGAATATGTTCCGTGTGTTGTTCTTCGTTTGGCTGTTCAAATATGCAACTGCGAGGTAAAATCGCTCAGAAAAATATCCGTGACTTGTTAGAAGATTGCAGCAACGACTTTTACCGCGAAGGGTTGATATTCGAACTTTTCAACCCAGACCGCGTGATGATACTGAGAAACTTAGAACATTTTTTGCTACTGGTATTTTAATAGATGCCTCACTGATGTAGATTTTACAAACAATTTTCCATCTATCAAGTCTCAGAAATGTTCTTCAGTGCTTTGTAAAGGACAGTGATAATAATCTTCGAGTGGAGTATTAAGCCAAATTTCTTCACATAAGCGGAGAATATGTAAAAGTGTCTATTGCACTCCAAATCGTGATTTGTTAAAACGCATTTTCATTTACACTAATTTTACCCGTTTTTAGTTATTTTTGTTGAATACGTAGAATTTTGTGTTATTTCAGTTTGTTTTTTCTGATGCGAGCGTTGCTTCTTCAACAAGCTTTGGAAATTCAAACCGTTCTTCTCATATATCTTTTAAAATTTATCCATTTTTTCTGTCACGCTTTGAACTTAAAGAAAATAGAGCAATGCGGAGTTAAACTCGTTCACGTTTGTCTGTATTTTTCTAGAATTTAATTGCTGTGAAAAACTTTTCTTTTAATCAACAACAATTATCTTTAATTTGTTACTCACACACAGAATGACAAGTACTTTATAGATCTGGAACAGTACATATTTTTTATCAAAATAATGTTAGTGCGAAAAATGAATTATCGTAATTTAGTGGCTTTAGTTCAAGTTTAAGTTTACTGTGAGTTATTTTCCCTTCTTTTCGTTCGGTTTTCTTTTCTGGATTGCGTGTGTTTAGAAAATCGAATCGCGTGCGTCTAATGTTGAACCAATATCAACAATGTCCATGTAGAATCGTTTGGTCTTCAAGGGTCGTTATAGGTCATCGGTGCCATGTTCTGGCCGTGTAATGGGCAAAGATAAAGACACCAATACAGAATTGAGTAAACAAACATTTTAAGAAAGAACAGTAGTGAAAAACATACACATGAGAAGATTCTCAGCTTGTGTGTTCGCTCCAACTGTACTGCTAGAATATTGACTTGTATAGCTATTTTTCGCTTGGAGCGTTAAAGCGTGCGTGGATAAATTCCCATAACACTATAGAATATATAATTCATGTGGTTATCATTCAAGGAACCATTTTGGTCGTTTCAATATATTTAGAAAGAAATGGAAAATGAAAGTGATATCAGCACAATATTCTAGATGCATGTCAAAAGAAATTTGACAGCACATTTTATTTTCAACCTGGAAGTTATTATTTCCAATCGAAAAAGTTAGATTCATGTGAAAATTAGTAAAGGCACTTTTTAATATATAGTCGTTCACGCATTGGCAACGATGATATCTTCAATCATAAACGACAGCTATGTATAATCGTGTTGCGCTTCTGTCAGGGTGCATACCTCATTTAGTATGCACCCTGACAGTTACTTAACAATTTTCTCAAGCGACAAAGGTATTTCCTTGACCCTGTATGTTCTAAAATCCATTGCTAATCCTCGCATTGCATGCGTTCAACACTTACAGTAGCAAGAGATACCGGCTAACATCACGGATCATTAACTGGAGTAAACTTTCGATAAGTTGTGGTTTTCCTCATTATTTTGTCTAAACGAACAGAGATATTTGAAATACGTGGACGACTCCGACACATACATATATGACTCAGACTTATTCATATATGACTGACTCATTCATATATGACTCAGCCTCATTCATATATGACTGCCTCATTCTTTAATGACTCAAACCTGTCTTATATGACCCATACTCATTCATAGATGACTCAGTCTCATTCATATGTGACTCAGACTCATTCATATATGACAGACTCATTCATATATGACACAGCCTCACTCATATATGCCATACTTATTCATATATGACTCATACTCATTCATATATGACTCAGACCTATTCATATATGACACACACTCATTCATATACGACTGAGACTCATTCATGTATGACTCAGACTCATTCACCTCTGACGCACACTCATTCATATATGATTAAGACTCATTCATATATGACTCGGCCACATTCATATACGACTGAGACTCATTCATATATTACTCAGAATAATTCATATATAACTCGGACACTTTCATATATGACTCGGACTCATTCATATATGACTTAGACTCATTTATATATGACTTAAACTCATTCATATCTGACTCAGACTTATCACATATCACTCAGACTCATTCATATATTCCTCAGACTCATTCATATATGATTCATTCATTCATATATGACTCAGAATCATTCATATATGACTCATAATCATTCATGTATGACTCGGATTCATTCATATATGACTCAGACTCATTCATATATGACTCAGAAGCATTCCTATATGACTCAGCCTCATTCATATATTACACAGACGTATTCAGATATGACGCATACTCATTCATATATGACTCAGACGCATTCATATATGACAGACTCATTTATATATGACACATCCTCACTCATATATGACTCATCCTCATTCATATATGACTCATACTCATTCATATATGACTCCTACTCATTCATATATGACTCTGACCCATTCATATTCCACTGAGACCCAATCATATATGAGTCAGACTCATTCAACTATGAGTCAGACTCATTCATATATGACTCAGACTCATTCATATATGACAGACTCATTCATATACGACTGAGACTCATTCATATATGATTCAGACTCATTCATATATGACTAATACTCATTCCGATATGACTCATACTCGTTCATATATGACTCAGAATAATTCCTATATGACTCAGACAACTCTATATATGACTCAGACTCATTCATATACGACTGGGAGTCATTCATATATGACTCAGACTCATTCATATATGACTAAGACTAATTCATATATGGCTCACTCATTCATATATGACTCAGGCTCATTCATATATCACTCATACTCGTTCATATATGACTCAGACTCATTCATATATGACTCAGACCTATTCATATATGACTCATACTCATTCATATATGATTCATATTCATTCATACATGACTCAGACAGATTCATATATTGCACAAGCGCTACGGTTGGAATATATATTATCAACTTCGTTTACTATCCCATCTTATTGTGCATTTACTCAACTATTTCATAGGAGTACACTTACAGTGTTTTAACCAAAACAACACTTCTTGTATATATAATAAAAGTATACCTTATTTATTTTAATTCAGGCAAGTGAGTTTTCGTAAATAGCATGTAAAAAGGACAAAGTTCAAGATCTAAAGAAAGGACAAGTGTAAGATTGATTTGGAGAGAGAGACAGAGAGGTTCATTGAGTTTTAAATGTTGTTGTAGATAAAACCGTATGAAACTTATTAAACTATCAATTGATTAATATTAAGGGAGATAGATAGTAATAGTTCAGGAGATGTTTTTCACTCATTAAGTTTTCGGACCCGTTTTTTCTTAGATCAGACTAAAACTATTCTAATTGAAATATAAGCAACATATACACTCTATAAACACTCGCTTAGAATATAATAATTTTAGAGTAACGCAATTACTATGCCTGGATGACAATTAGTAACATAAGACGCTAGTGTGTGTGTGAAGGATATGTGGAGGATATTAGGCTGCGGAGACCAGGTATCTCAAAAGAAAAAGGGATATATTTTGGTCATGTATATATATATATATACATATATATATACATATATATATATATATATATATATATATATATATATATATATATATGTGTGTGGTAGTGATGTAAGAAAACAGTTTTCCAACATAACTGTTTGTGATTCTATATATAGAGGAGTTTCCAATACAAAACATGTAAGATATATCTATTGTAAATAGTTTATGTTTTCTTATTTCTATGTTGATTTATTTTCACTTTTATTTCTCTAATAGCGAAATAGTTGCGATGTATACATTTTTAATGTGTATTTCTATATAAATGCGCGTAATAGACTTGACGACTTGAACTCCGTATCTATGACAACTTATTTCATTCACAATCCCATATGTATATTTAGTCGTTTCTCATGTATTACCCACAGGATACTATATAGCTGCGTTATTAAATACGCTCTTTATAGCAGACTTTATATATATGTATATATATATATATATATATATATATATATATATGTGTATAGATAGATAGATAGATAGATAGATAGAGAGAGAGAGAGAGAGAGAGTGATAGATATATATATAGAGATATAAGAACATGAATGAACATATGTTTGAAACTTGCATTTGCTCAATGAAATATTCAAGACTCATTGGCACAGTTTATGATGTTATCTTATCTTGAATCATGGAGATAGGACACTATGATGTTCAATTATGTCAATTATACTGACATCACATTTGGAATTTGGAAATAATTCTAAACTTAACTTCAGAAAGATATGGGGTCCGACACATTTAAAATGTAGGTTATAACGTAGCGGCTCGTGACATTAGCAATAACATGTGTGACCAGGACGTTGGAAATAGAAGACGTCATATTTAATGTGTTGACCCCATCACGATCAGATGAACGACACGCTTGCTATCAAAAGCCACTACACCATACCATGTTTAGAGGGTGTAATGGTGTCCATTATCGGTCGCTTCAGTTACAGCCAGGAGTTCGTGACGTAAAATAACATAAGTTCTTAAAATTATACATAACTTTGTGTCATGGTTAATCTTTAAACGGAGATTCGTCGGCCACGTTTATTGTATTTAGTACTTACATAAAACACTACTTTGTCACTATCACCGTTCATCGGTAGCTGACGCCAAGATATATAAACACACATACACACCCACACACAAACACACATATATATATATATATATATATATATATATATATATATATGTGTGCGTATATATATGTATATCTATATCTCTATATATATACATATCATTATTAATGGCAATATATGTATTACCATATACCATCAGTTCCTTTTACTTTGTAGTCTCCCTTGAATATACAGCGCAATGCTTGTACATTATTGATAACAGAGCAACATATGAGTCAGATTCTATTATATTACAAAAACCATGGTTTTATTTTATTATCTTTTATTATTTCAGATTTCCAAAAATATAACATTTCTGTGAGATATATTATTTACGGTTCGTTTCATTTATCTTGTGCCAAACAACATTTGTATGTCAATATCGTCTCTGCAACCCTACAGACTCACCAGAAAAAATCACAAAGAGTAAAAAGTTCTTAGATTAAAGAGTTTAAGCAATTAAGCTTATATCTGGCTGATAATAAACACGGTAAGAGGGCTAGATTATGAAAACATCAATAATAATAAAACATTTTATTTCATTTTGGCTTTCATCTGTATAAATTAGTGAGGAAATGGTAACTAGTAAATAGGATGTTTATTTTGGTAAGAGTATAAACTGATAATACAATAATCATCTAAACTATAATGCCAAATAAATGTTCAATAGATAAAAAAAGAATGAAATAAATAAATAAAATGTATATATATATGTGTATGTGTATTGTGTGTGCATGTGTGGGTGGGTGTATTTGGATATGTACATATATATTAGGTGTGTATGTGTGTATGCATGTATATGTGTGTGGGAGGTTCAGATGGTGAGCGTGATAGTAAATTGAGACCTTAAACAATAAAAAAGTCGAATATAATAAATCTGAACTTCGATGGTAAACTACTTTTGAATCCTCAAAATAGAAAAAGAGGTATATTTTTAAAAAATCATTTCATATAAAAAATTAAATGAAATAAATGAATAAATATTCAATGCCCCCCTTTGCCATTTGGAACCATAACGGTGTGGTAATAAATAAGGATGCGTTAATTCCTATTTTAGTCACGTTAGTTAGACGATAACCCCAGAATAAAAATGATAAGATAGGTACAAGGCTGAATTCAAGAGTAGTTAGAATAATGGGAAGGTACTTACTTGTTGGGTATATATATATATATATATATATATATATATATATTAAGGCCAACTATTATAACTTTGATAAGATTCTAAGTTTATAATCTGAAAAGAAGCGGTTATTAGTAAATCATCTGTATTTATTAGCACCAGTACACAGGCTTGAAAGTAAGAATACACGTAAAATAGCAGTAGTAACATATGTATCAGTATAACTTTGACATCTTATTCGCCTATTATCTTTACAGAACTGGAGGCGAACATTTTAAGAGAATTCTACGCCATCTGCGAATCGTAGACATTAAGATACACACTTTGAATAGTCTTTCTTTATTGAATCCTGAATTCTCCATATATTTCAGAGAGCTCACACACAGTTGAATTTACAATTTAATAATATACAACTCTTTAAAAGACAATTTCGTTGTATAATTAACTGGTTCTATTATCCTTAGTTTTGAAAATTCTTAATCATCATATATATATATATATATATATATATATATATATATATATATATATATATGACCGGCAAATAATTATTTAAACATTGTTGAATTCAAGATGGCGTATATCAACTCAACTTTTCCAGGGGTCTGAATATATATTCCGAATTTCTAGATAAAGCGCAAAGGAAGGATTAGACACCCATGAGGATTTGATTCATTCATTGTAGATGTGGTTCAAACCTATATTATACATTACCAGAATATGTACGAAAATTCCGTGTTAATGTTTACACATTTGAAGAAGGTTATGACGATATAAATCATTTGACTTCACACACCAAAATTGAGATGAGTACTGCTTCAAAACTAAGCGTAATTTGTCAGATCCGTTTTTAAAAGGTTCACAACGAAGTACCAATCGGATCAACATTTTACCCGGGATGCTCATTAACTCGAATCACGTTTCTAATTGTTTTAATTGCAGGAAAGTACATTTCAATATTTATTTTAACGAGATATTTTTCAGTGCTTGTATAGATAAGTATACAAATGAAGAAAGTAAACTGTAAATATTATTT
This sequence comes from Sepiola atlantica, assembly GCA_963556195.1. Classification (NCBI taxonomy): domain Eukaryota; kingdom Metazoa; phylum Mollusca; class Cephalopoda; order Sepiida; family Sepiolidae; genus Sepiola; species Sepiola atlantica. The sequence goes on from OY744522.1 coordinate 5,683,809, forward strand.
ACACACTTAAGTTCTTTTCTTCTATTATTTATATGGGTGCATATGTTTGTTAATGTTAATATGCATAATTATCACAGATGCTAGTGGTATCTACCATACCACAAAAGAATAACACACCCTCTCCCAAACGTAATCACATCATAATTTATTATTATTATTATTATTATTAGTAGTAGTAGTAGTAGTAGTAGTAGTAGTAGTAGTATTAGTAGTATTATTATTAGTAGTAGTAGTAGTAAAAGTAGTAGTTATAATAATAATAATAATAATAATAATAATAATAATAATAATAATAATAATAATAATAAGGGTCATTTGCAAAAGTAGCCTATCCAAAAAAAAATCCCACCGACTTGATTGAAAAACCCCTCGAATGATCAGTTAAGTTTTTTCTTTTTCACCGATTTAAATGTATCTGGCGTTTCTACTAATCGCAATGCTACCAAACGAGCTAGTATAAACCCTGTTAAATTTGGGTTTCTCTGTTTTTTGGGGTTTTTTTTTCTCTTTTCTTTATGTATTTTTATTTTCTTTATTTAATTTTTTAAATTCTATTCCCCCTGCCTCTTTCTTCCCTTGTTACTTTAAGCCATACAAGATAAGTTGGAACTCAATCTATAAATAGCAAGCTAACGATAATTCTCGGTGCCCTTCCAACCAATGCCCCAAACGCTCCCTCTTCCATTTCCTAAGAAGTACTTGATTTGTCCGCGTTGGAAGGATCATTTGCAAAAGTAGCCTATCAAAAATAAAAATCCCACCGACTTGATTGAAAAACCCCTCGAATGATCAGTTAAGTTTTTTTCTTTTTCACCGTTTTAAATGTATCTGGCATTTCTACTAATCGCAATGCTACCAAACGAGCTAGTATTAACCCTGTTAAATTTGGGTTTCTCTGTTTTTTGTTTTTTTTCTCTTTTCTTTATGTATTTTTATTTTCTTTATTGAATTTTTTAAATTCTATTCCCCCTGCCTCTTTCTTCCCTTATAACTTAAAGCCATACAAGATAAGTTGGAACTCAATCTATAAATAGCAAGCTAACTGTAATTCTCGGTGCCCCCCCTCAACCAATGCCCCAAAAGCTCCCTCTTCAATTTTCTAAGAAGTATATGATTTGTCCGCGTTGGAAGGGTCATTTGCAAAAGTAGCCTATCAAAAAAAAATCTATATGTTGCTTATTTCTTTGATCTTCGTACACATTTTGGATAACATTTATGAATCAGTTTTAAATTGTATTTTTTATCCCGAAATTAAGTTATACTTTTTGTTAAAGACTTGGAAATCTAATTTTAATGCCATACCGAAAACAATGTAGGAAATTTTGTAAGTTCTTATTATTTCCTATTATTTTATTAAGAGAAAATACGTTAAACTTAATTTATTTATGAAAATATTATGTGTCCTGTTTATTTTCACATCAATAACTTTTACTTTACTTTTATTTTATTTATAACAATAATGTAATATTTTTCTTTACCTACTTATGTTATGTAGTTCTGTCCCAATTATATGAGACCCCCAACCTAGCAACAATATGCAACCCGAGGAGGCGTATAGTTGCTAGTTTAAATAAAAACTAATTTTCAAAAATATAATAACATAGGCTTCTAAATTACTGTAAAGAATACTGATCATAGTGTTAGAAGTTATGGCGGAAATAGTGATGGTAATGGTGATATTAATAATAATGAATTGATAAATGAAAAGTCCCAATGCAAAACGCGATCAATTCAATTCGTTTACATTGAGACATGAAACAATAAAAGACGAATATCTTTAATCTAGACATGAACTGAAGGTGTATATAAATTCAGAGAATAATATAAATCATGCGGATATCTTATTATGTATAAAATAATTTGGGAGTGTGGTCGAGTGCTGTAATACTAAACTTTTTCTAGTGGTAGTTTCGTTATTTTCAAAATAGCGTTCATCGCGTTTTGCATTCTAACATTTCAATCGTTGAATCTTGAGATTATAGGTTACCTTACCCTCTCACAATTATTAGTCTGGTGTTGTTATTATTATTATTATTATTATTATTATTATTATTATTATTATTATTATTATTATTATTATTATTATTATTATTATTATTATTATTATTATTATTGTATTATTATTATTGTTATTATTTTTATTATTATCATATTACTGTTGTGGTTGCCGTTGTTATTATTATTAATATTATTTTTATTAGTATTGTTTTGTTGTTATTATTATTATTTTGGTGTTGTTGTTATTATTATTATTGTTATTATTATTATGATTTTGTTGTTGTTGTTGTTATTATTATTATTATTATTATTGTTGTTGCTGTTGTAATTATTATTATTATCATTATTAATTTATTCATTCATAACGATTTTACACACAAGTCATTTGCACTGACGCTCACATGTTCTGTTCGTTAGAATGTGAGTGACAACTACTCTCTATATACTTCTAGTGCTTTCCGCCTCTTTCGATAAACATCGCAATTCATGTTTCGTTCAATCGATACTCGTTTATAATAGATCCATATCCTTATATAAGCTGTTTAATCTCTTGAGAATTTAAGTGATAATAAACCTCGTCGGTATTCCATTTTACTCCGTACATTTTGAATTGAGATCTGGACGGGGCTCCTTTTGCTATATTGATCCTCCCTCACACTTAACGGTCATTTTTGTATCGCGTTTTGATGGTGAGGTGGGAGTGATTTGCAGTTTATACGATATTTCTTAAAGATCTTCCCAGGTAGTTTAAGTCCCTTACGATTAGTTGAATGTGTTTCTGTATTTACGCGATGTCATACTATTAGAACTGTCCTTTTGTAAGACGGTGTCATCTGGATATATAACAAGGCTTTCTAAATCTTTCAGCTGTGCCCATCCGTGGCATTGTTTGTACGTATCCAATGTTTACTTGGATCCTCAGTTAGTGTTTATGCCATTTTTATATTCTAACTTTGAACCGTGGACGGCGATATCTACTATTAGCCCTCTTTTCAGGACTATCATCATCTACGGTTAATTTGATTGGATGATGTGTTCCTGTGTATTCCCATGTCCGATACCATATTATGCCGGCAATCTTCTAATACCTGTTCCGATTGATACTTGTAGCAATTCTCTACATTGCCACTACTACTACTATTACTACTACTGTTACTACTACTACTACTACTATAACTACCACTACCACTACTTAGTTTTATTATTATCATTCTATTTCTTCTTCGTCTGTGTAATCTTTTTATTTAGCCAGTAAAAGTGTTCACACAATTCATAATCAGTGACCAATCACTGGCAATAACAAGTTATAATCCCAAGTCTGAGTGACAACACATCCTTTCAGATTAGTTCTCATTTCCACCGCATTTTATAACATTTAATAGTCATTTTTTTCTGTTATCGTACCAGCTGTTTACCATTGATCTATCGCTAGTAACACACATTGGTGATCTGTTGAAGTTGAGTCGCAATAAGCATCACCAAGCACTTCTTGCACCCCACCGGTTGAAGTTTGGTTAGTGGTCTACCTCCTAGTTTTTTTTATCCTCTTTGACCCATCACATCAGTTTTGTGTGGTACCAGCCGAAGTTGGTATTACCACATGTATGTGTGTATCACTGTGTATTTATATTGTGTTAAGCGGTATTTTTATGTTATTTCTGCCAGTTTTCACCACATGTATGTGTGTATCACTGTGAATTTATATTGTGTTAAGCGGTATTTTTATGTTATTTCTGCCAGTTTTCACTTACCTTGGGCTCGTATGATGTTCTTTGTATATGGTTTGTTCTTTTTCCATTTGTGGCAGATTAGCGTTCGTTAGTTTTGTTAGATTGTTTCCGCATTCAAGAATTGCCCCTAGATTTCGGCTGTTTCATCATTGGCGTCTATTGTATGCTCACAATCTTTACGCGTATTCCCATTATATATCATCATATATTATATATATTATGTATATATATATATATATATATATATATATATATAAAGAGAGAGAGACAAAGAGAGACAACATAAACGCTTATATCGTCTTACAACTCTTACTAGCATAATTAATGTAAGTTTTATGAATTATAAACAAAAGGAAACTGTTTTCTGACTTTCATTTAAATCAGGGACGGGCGCAGAAAACTATAAGAAAGCTGTCAATTTAATAAAATGACTGAACTTTCTATCAATAAATCATGATCTGTTGTTATCGACAATCCAAAATATAGAATTATCACTCGCAGTCCATGATATATTATCGTTCAGCTGACCCGAATGTCACCATTTATGTGTTTGTGAACGGAGTTTATAGCAGTAAATAATATGGCAGTCTGAAAGGCCAGTGAGATCACATCATCCTCATTTACTGTCTGGCCATTATATATATATATATATATATATATATATATATATACATACACGCGTTTGTGTATTAGTAAGTTTGCTTTTGTATATGTACATATTTCTGGCAATATTTATTCGCGAAAACATTCGTCCAGCAAGGGCTCTCTTATTCTATATTTCGCGTTCACAGTTACGCTGATAAATACTGATTAACTATCACACATGTGTTTAGTATATATATATATATATATACATATATATATATATATATATATATATATATATATATATATATATATATATGTGTGTGTGTGTGTGTGTGTGTGTGTGCGTGTGTGTGTGCAGTCTCGGAAGTTTCTCAACCATTAAAACTATTTTTTTTTAAAACAGTCGTTCAGTGGAAAATCCCTTTTTTGTAAGTCAATTAACTTTTTGCAGTCACTATATTAGCTTTCTTCCAAGACTATACGCTTGTCTTAATATTATTTAAGAGATCATCAGTTGTTTACCATTTCGGGAATTTAAACACAAAAAATATGTTATTTCATGGCTTTCCAGCAGAGCTGATCAGACCTTAAAAGCAACAACAAAAACGTTCCCGATATTAGATCTAAGTTTTGTTCCAGATAATTTTTTTGCTAACTTATTTAGTTATTAATATATATATATATATATATATATATATATATATACAAGTATATATATATATATATATATATATGTAAATAAACACACACACACACACACACACACATATATATATATATATATATATATATATATATATATATATATATATATATATATATAGTAAATATGTATATGAAAATAAAATTCGCAATATATCATGAAAATAATGTGCCGTGAAGACAAGATGTGTGTAAAAGACAAAAGGGAAAAACAAATCAAATGCAGGTAACCTAACGAAAAAATAAGAGAGTTTACAGGTTTCGGTCGGATTAACGAACGTCTTCAGAAAAAATGAAACTTTTGTAAAAAAAGAAAAATAAGTACGCACACCGTGATGTTTCTGGCAAGTTTTTTACAATTTGAAAAAAAGGACGAATATATGCGACCCGTGCGGCAAAGACATTGAAATGGGGCAAAAGGGGTTAAAGTTATAGACAACAGAATAAAAAGGACAATAAGGAATTACATTGGCGAAAAGCAATAGACACGAATAGTTACTTTAATCATGATAGGAGTGTGCAATGCAGCGGCGAGATATTTCGCATTATTTCAGTTTGTCGTTTTTGTTGTTTTCCACCAATGTGTGCCGAAGCAAAATGATCGTTTAACGTTAGATCGTGATGCGATAAGTATTATAGCGCTGTCAATGCACTTACAGCGTCAGGGAGAGTATTCCGTCTTGAGGAGGGTGCAGTGAGTAAACTACACATTGTGCGTAAAAGTGTTTCTGTGTATGACTTGAGAAGGGTGCAGTTTGTAAACTACACATTGTGCGTAAAAGTGTTTCTGTGTATGACTTGAGGAGGGTGCAGTTTGTAAACTACACATTGTCCGTAAAAGTGTTTCTGTGTATGACTTGAGGAGGGTGCAGTTTGTAAACTACACATTGTGCGTAAAAGTGTTTCTGTGTATGACTTAAGAAGGGTGCAGTTTGCAAACTACACATTGTGCGTAAAAGTGTTTCTGTGTATGACTTGAGAAGGGTGCAGTTTGTAAACTACACATTGTGCGTAAAAGTGTTTCTGTGTATGACTTGAGGAGGGTGCAGTTTGTAAACTACACATTGTCCGTAAAAGTGTTTCTGTGTATGACTTGAGGAGGGTGCAGTTTGTAAACTACACATTGTCCGTAAAAGTGTTTCTGTGTATGACTTGAGAAGGGTGCAGTTTGTAAACTACACATTGTGCGTAAAAGTGTTTCTGTGTATGACTTAAGGAGGGTGCAGTGTGTAAACTACACATTGTCCGTAAAAGTGTTTCTGTGTATGACTTGAGAAGGGTGCAGTTTGTAAACTACACATTGTGCGTAAAAGTGTTTCTGTGTATGACTTGAGAAGGGTGCAGTTTGCAAACTACACATGGTGCGTAAAAGTGTTTCTGTGTATGACTTGAGAAGGGTGCAGTTTGTAAACTACACATTGTGCATAAAAGTGTTTCTGTGTATGACTTGAGGAGGGTGCAGTTTGTAAACTACACATTGTGCGTAAAAGTGTTTCAGTGTATGACTTGAGGAGGGTGCAGTTTGTAAACTACACATTGTGCGTAAAAGTGTTTCTGTGTATAACTTTAGGAGGGTGCAGTTTGTAAACTACACATTGTGCGTAAAAGTGCTTCTGTGTATGACTTGAGGAGGGTGCAGTTTGTAAACTACACATTGTGCGTAAAAGTGTTTCTGTGTATGACTTGAGGAGGGTGCAGTTTGTAAACTACACATTGTGCGTAAAAGTTTTCTCTGTATGACTTGAGGAAGGTGCAGTTTGTAAACTACACATTGTGCGTAAAAGTGTTTCTGTGTATGACTTGAGGAGGGTGCAGTTTGTAAACTACACATTGTGCGTAAAAGTGTTTCTGTGTATGACTTGAGGAGGGTGCAGTTTGTAAACTACACATTGTGCGTAAAGTGTTTCTGTGTATGACTTGAGGAGGGTGCAGTTTGTAAACTACACATTGTGCGTAAAGTGTTTCTGTGTATGACTTGAGGAGGGTGCAGTTTGTAAACTACACATTGTGCGTAAAGTGTTTATGTGTATGACTTGAGGAGGGTGCAGTTTGTAAACTACACATTGTACGTAAAAGTGTTTCTGTGTATGACTTGAGGAGGGTGCAGTTTGTAAACTACACATTGTGCGTAAAAGTGTTTCTGTGTATGACTTGAGGAGGGTGCAGTTTGTAAACTACACATTGTGCGTAAAAGTGTTTCTGTGTATGACTTGAGGAGGGTGCAGTTTGTAAACTACACATTGTACGTAAAAGTGTTTCTGTGTATGACTTGAGGAGGGTGCAGTTTGTAAACTACACATTGTGCGTAAAAGTGTTTCTGTGTATGACTTGAGGAGGGTGCAGTTTGTACACTACACATTGTACGTAAAACTGTTTCTGTGTATGACTTGAGGAGGGTGCAGTTTGTAAACTACACATTGTGCGTAAAAGTGTTTCTGTGTATGACTTGAGAAGGGTGCAGTTTGTAAACTACACATTGTGCGTAAAAGTGTTTCTGTGTATGACTTAAGGAGGGTGCAGTGTGTAAACTACACATTGTCCGTAAAAGTGTTTCTGTGTATGACTTGAGAAGGGTGCAGTTTGTAAACTAAACATTGTGCGTAAAAGTGTTTCTGTGTATGACTTGAGAAGGGTGCAGTTTGTAAACTACACATTGTGCGTAAAAGTGTTTCAGTGTATGACTTGAGGAGGGTGCAGTTTGTAAACTACACATTGTGCGTAAAAGTGTTTCCGTGTATAACTTTAGGAGGGTGCAGTTTGTAAACTACACATTGTGCGTAAAAGTGCTTCTGTGTATGACTTGAGGAGGGTGCAGTTTGTAAACTACACATTGTGCGTAAAAGTGTTTCTGTGTATGACTTGAGGAGGGTGCAGTTTGTAAACTACACATTGTGCGTAAAAGTTTTCTCTGTATGACTTGAGGAAGGTGCAGTTTGTAAACTACACATTGTGCGTAAAAGTGTTTCTGTGTATGACTTGAGGAGGGGGCAGTTTGTAAACTACACATTGTGCGTAAAAGTGTTTCTGTGTATGACTTGAGGAGGGTGCAGTTTGTAAACTACACATTGTGCGTAAAAGTGTTTCTGTGTATGACTTGAGGAGGGTGCAGTTTGTAAACTACACATTGTGCGTAAAGTGTTTCTGTGTATGACTTGAGGAGGGTGCAGTTTGTAAACTACACATTGTGCGTAAAGTGTTTCTGTGTATGACTTGAGGAGGGTGCAGTTTGTAAACTACACATTGTGCGTAAAGTGTTTCTGTGTATGACTTGAGGAGGGTGCAGTTTGTAAACTACACATTGTACGTAAAAGTGTTTCTGTGTATGACTTGAGAAGGGTGCAGTTTGTAAACTACACATTGTGCGTAAAAGTGTTTCTGTGTATGACTTGAGGAGGGTGCAGTTTGTAAACTACACATTGTGCGTAAAAGTGTTTCTGTGTATGACTTGAGGAGGGTGCAGTTTGTAAACTACACATTGTGCGTAAAACTGTTTCTGTGTATGACTTGAGGAGGGTGCAGTTTGTAAACTACACATTGTGCGTAAAAGTGTTTCTGTGTATGACTTGAGGAGGGTGCAGTTTGTAAACTACACATTGTACGTAAAAGTGTTTCTGTGTATGACTTGAAGAGGGTGCAGTTTGTAAACTACACATTGTGCGTAAAAGTGTTTCTGTGTATGACTTGAGGAGGGTGCAGTTTGTAAACTACACATTGTGCGTAAAAGTGTTTCTGTGTATGACTTGAGAAGGGTGCAGTTTGTAAACTACACATTGTGCGTAAAAGTGGTTCTGTGTATGGCTTGCGGAGGGTGCAGTTTGTAAACTATACATTGTGCGTAAAAGTGTTTCTGTGTATGACTTGAGGATGGTGCAGTTTGTAAACAACACATTGTGCGTAAAAGTGTTTCTGTGTATGACTTGAGGAGGGTGCAGTTTGTAAACTCGAAATACTGGCTAAAAGTGTTTCTGTGTAGGACTTGTGCGTTAAGGGGATTATGTGTTTGAGGTCTTGTTTGTGTTCGAAAATGTGGTAGTTTATATTGCTGGTCGTTTCACCAATATAATTCTTTCCCCATTCCAACGCATTTTCCGCACGCGTCGCATAAATTCGTCCCTCTTTTCAAATAGTTAAACATGTGCCAGAAATATCACGTTGAGTATTCTTCTTTTTTTCTTTTTTTATGTTTTGCAGTTTTTCAATCAATTACAACCTCTTCTAAAAGGAAAATAAAAAGAGAATACGCTTTGCAGTTAAAATAACATTTGTTTACAATCATAGCTGTGTGTTTGACGGTTTTATTTGATACAAAAAAGAAAATAAAACAATTTCATTAGATAAAGAGAGAAGACAATGGAGAAAATGGAAGAAGAAAATATGAATCGTGTTGTTAAAACATATATATTTACGTGTATGTGTGTGTGACAATTTTATTTTATGAACCAAAGCAAAAGAAAACTCTAATTTCTATAGAAAGAGAAAGAGAGCGGGAGAGAAAATCTGATGTGTGTTTGTTGTTTTGAAAACAGGAAAGAAAGGAGAGAGAGATGAAGAGAGAAAAGAGAGCGAGAAAGCAATAGAAGTTGAGATTGTGAAATGTTGATGTCAGATATATTGAATTGTTTTTAAAGAACGAAGAAGGGATTTAAGACAGGGTGTCTTGCAAGGCAAATATTGTGTAGTTTATTTTATATTGGAGTTATATTCAGTGTGTTGACTGTGGTTGTGAGATGTTACCACATGCACTGCCCCCGATTAGCAAAGGACATGCATATAGATGTTACCACATGCACTGCCCCTGATTAGCAAAGGACATGCATATAGATGTGTGTTCTGCTGAGCGGATATACTATTTATGTGTAGATTTATTAAACAAACAAAGAAAGAAAAGAAACACGAAATGTTGGTGTCATAGATGCTAGCGGTATTTACATTTTTAAATTACGGGGGGGTGTTAGACCCCTAGCCCAGTACAGTGCATTGTATAATACATAAAAAGATGAAGATTGATAACATGTTGATTGGGCCATTTTGTTAATAATGATATTACATGAAGACCCGGGGACCGATGGTGCTGGTGTGAAAATAAACTGGATTGTTCCAGAGAGACCTATGTCTGGAGATTCCGAATAAACGATCCAAGCATTGGATTGAGTTGGTGCATAATTTTGGTGATTAAGATTTTGAAGATTAGAATGTTGAAATCTTAAAATCGTGGAATTATGGAATAAACCATGGGAGAGTTTCTGCAATGTGCAGAATATATTTGTGCTGGCGAGGAATCGTCAAGTTACAGAATTAAGGAACAAGTTTTGGCAAAAACCCTGCGAGTTCACAGAAGATATCTGGGCAGTGGAAAAATATTAATAGTGGAACTATGAAACGATCAAAGAATCCGAGTGATGCATAAAGCATTCCCGTCAGAAGCGTGGCTGATAGGGGTCTTTTTAAAAAAAAGTATATATATATATATATATATATATATATATATATATATATATATATATATATATACCATGGATTGAATTTAATTAGAAGGATATGTGCTTTGACGCCGGGTGAATGTGCGTGATCTTAGAATGTGAGTTGTCCCTCTATCTGTTTGTTATAAACAAAATAATCTAGAAAAGTTAATGGACTACTGTAGGAAAAGAAAGAACAGTAGATAATTGTTAGAATGATGATACATGGTTAAACGAATATTACATCGTGGACCTTTTATTGGTGAATTGTTAAAATTTGCAATTGAACTTTTTTCTCTTCCTCTCGGGGGTTTTCTGAGATAAGCTTGTTTGTTGTTTCTCAGCAGGACTGAATGAAATGCTACAAAAGGCTACATTTCACGCAGTAGACTGCATGTTTTAGTGATGCCTACGCAGACGTTATAAGTATTAGATGCTCGGCCAAGAGAGTGAAAAAATATTCTGTTTTATTTAGGCTACCCAGTAGTTTATTTCTCTTTGAAGTAAAATATGTACCTCGTCAATGGATGTGACTCATGCTGGGATGTTGACAGCTGTGTCGCCATAATACACCTCTATCTGACAGTTATCTCTAGCGGTATCTCAAGTGGTCAGAACCAGCGTGGTCCATGACCAGTGAGAAAGACCCGACCAGGACGGAAAAATAGGAGGGGAGACCTGACCCACTGGGCATGACAGGAAGTATGTGTTCATGAGAACTACCGGCAGAGTCTAAGATTGGTTCCCTTCGAGGCAAGATGGGCATGTTGGGGCTATATGTCAAAGGACTGTGTGGGACTAATATTTTATTTCGCCAGGATAGAGAAATATCATTTGCAAGTATGTCATTTAAGTTGGAATCACGAGTATCATTTATAACATTCAACAAATAAATGTATTATTTGTTGATTAACTGGACTCATTGTCTTCACTTGGAATGAGAGTACTTTTTTGCAGCATTGAGTGAGATCAAACAACAACTGTTGACCGACTCAACGTGTGAATACGAGTCCGGCTAGTGCAGTGAACGCACATCCCCAGCCATACATGTTCATTGAATGAAAATGATGGTTAGGCACAGAGTATGCAATCGGTTTTTGAATAAGTGACGCTAAGGCAGATTGCTAAGATAAAACTAATACAATGATGAAGACAAAAAGAATTGGAAAAGAACAAGTGAAAATAATTGTAAGGACATTATTACTGCTGTTTAGTTATTTCCATCTTGAGTTAAGGTCCATAATAGATGGGGAATGTAAACAATTGCGTTACGACTTTTATAAATAAATGATTTTAAGGATGATTATATTTCACAAACAATATTTTATCATGAAGACATATTTTTTGTGATAATTGCTACTTTGTTTATTGTGTTACTACTATAACAGAGAAGTTCTAATATTATGTACATTTACGCCATATTAGTAAAATAAGTGTGACCTGTTGGCTAAATAATTCATTATATAACAGGTTATCTAGCCTATAACATTCAACCGCTATTTATTTTACGCGCAAGATCAGATCGGTGTGAAGTCTTGCTGGAATTATCTTTTGATATTGTATTTTTCTTTTTTTATCTTAGGGCGAAAAGATTGTGTACGGTTAGGGTTAGGGTAAGGGTTAGGATTAGGAGTATGTTTTGGGGAGGGTTAGGGTTAAGTTAGGGTTAGGGTTAGGATTAGGTTTAGGGGAGAGTTGGGTTAGGATTAGGGTTAGTGGAGGGTTAGTGTTAGGATTAGGTTTAGGAGAAGGTTAGGGTTAGAGGTAGGAAAGGGTTAGGGTTAGGGGAGGGTTAGGGTTAGGGTTAGGGGAGGGTTATAGTTAGGGTGAGAGTTAGGGGGTAGTTCAAAGTAAAATCATTGTTTCTTGTCTCCTTTTTCAGCTCATCTTTTATGCTCATTTCGAACCAATAAGTGAAATCCGCTGATTACGAACACAATCACCGAAAAACAATGCAAAATATAATCAGCTGTTGTTAACCGTTCATTCGTTGGGTTATTCCTGTGTTTGCAACGTGTGTATTATAATAATGAATTGCACAAACTCTGACGGGGTCCATGCCTGCAATAAATGATTCACGGCTGTTGTCGAGCAAGCTATATCAACAGAAAGGAAACAAATAAATAACAAGATTAGATAAAAATCAGAAAGTGTTTCTCTACGATTCGTTTTACGTTTACCTATTCTTAAGTTAAGAACAAATCAAAGTGTTCTGCTTGCTGCCTGTCTTCGGTGGAAAGTCCGTCTTACTGACAACATTTTAAATCCGGCCTGACTGGCAAAATCTCGTGAACGTCACTGGTAAACGATGTCTGGTGTATGATAAATGAGCACAAGTTGAATAATGCCAGTTTCTGAGGGAGGAAACGATTTATGTCTCGGATGCTGTTTGCGTCAAATACCAAAATAGAATTTTAAGATGGCGACATCGATTCGAAAACTGTGCGAAAACGAACGATGATGAATAGATCGCAGCCCGAAGTGCTCATTTCACAAAAATCGCGTAGAATCCCGCAAAGTAAGCGATGTGCATCTAGACTGTTTATTCGGATATACACAGATCAAACATTGAAAATCTCACTATCAAAATTATTTGAAGTTTGTGTAATGGTAGAAAGTAGCAAACTGTTTGTTAGAAGTATCCTACAGATCTACAATTTGACAAACTATTTGATTCCGTAAGGATAAGTTGTTCCTTTTCAGTTACATAACCGAATACTCAGAGAAAAATCAGATTTTTAAAAGTTTCACCACCTTTATGCAATTTTTTTCCTTCAAATTCACTTCAGCTTTGGGTGTTGTACAAACACTTTTCAAGTATTTAATTGTATCCCAGTAATGTTTACGCATCATATGCCCGCATGTTTGTGTCCCGGCTGGAGATTAAACCAGACGTGAAACAATGCAAATTATTTCATATAAATACAACATATACCTGGCGAGTAAACTGAAATGGTACTCGAGCAATCTGTAAAGAAAAAAATATTTCGAAATCCGCATAGGTTGCTCACCTATTTTCTTGTTTTTCTATTTATTATTTTTAAACACTGTTTCCGAATAAGTTTTAGGATGTTTAAAGTTACACAATTCAATCACGAAGTAAGAAATGTTCAATTATTGCTACTAAAAAGGTTTTGATAATAGAATACTGTTGTTAACTAAGCAACCCGAATCAGGTTATATTTTTCCCTTCAAATAATTGTTTTCTCTCCGATTATTTTCTATTTAAATATCAATTGTAACATGACTGAATTATTAGATTTACTCAACTTTCTGTAAATTGTGATGAATGCCAACTCAATTAATGTTTTTCTTTAATATATATATATATATATATATATATATATATATATATATATATATATATATATATATATATAATTTGGTTGGATTGTTCTTGTTTACATCATACCAACACCTTTTTATATTATATAATGTTTCATCATAATGGAAACGATTCAGTGTTTACAATAATTCAAAAACAATGTATTTTCCCATATCTGGCAGCATTGTGCACTCACATCGTTCTTATCGGTTTAAATGCGTGATTGAAAAAAATATATTCCGGAGTAATTTCAATCCAGATTACGTATTGATATCTATTTCGTTAAACACGCACTTAGCTCGTTTAAAAAAAAAATCACATGTACAAAACATATTCTAATGCTATTCCTGGGGGTACATATTTTAAACGAGTCTTTTTATAAGATTAATTGGACCAACACTAGAATTATACCTTAACTTGTGAGATATCTCGACTTCATACCTTCGGCATCTGGTACGTGAATTCATTTGATACTATTGGTAATTGACATAACCGCTAGGCACCCAAACTATTTCATGATCTTCTTTGAATGTTGAGCGTATTATGATAATTTAATAATTAACAAAACATTGGTTAAGATTTGTTTTAATGACACTATATATAATTAAATTGTTTATTTGTAATAGTATAGTTTTAAATTCTCAGCTGATGTAGTCGATGTTATTTAAAGGTGAAGTAAAAAATATTTATTTAATAATAAAGAAAAATCCAATGCCCTTCATTCCAATCAGGCGAATTCTGTCTACGCGCGTAAATTTCCATTGATAAATACAATGACGTGATTATTGGAGAATGTCAGTTTGGAAAATTGTACATTGAAGCAATACTTAGACTATTAAACAGACAGCGAAATGGCATTGTGTTTGGATATGCACTTATATTAAAGTCATTGCATCAACATTCTCACATGTGCAGATACCCATTTTTCTTATCAGTAACATGAACACTTGTCACTTAGTTAAATAATAATTGACGATACAGCACGACTCACCTCTACACCCGATACTGGGACGTCCATCTAACTGCAAAGTAGTGTACGCGACATTCTCACAATTTGAAAGTTCGGATTCTACATGCTAAAATAACAGAAAATATTGCTTTAAACATTTTTACCGTTTTGTGGAACAGTTCTTTCGGACGATTATGATTAATTCAAAACGAATGTAATTTACGTTGTCGAATTCTTTTTTTTACTGTATGAAAGACAAGTGTGCGAATGTCATTTAATAATTTTTGTTTCAATTGTGAACATTTTCTGATCTTTAATGAAACAAATCAAAATAAACGAGAATTATGAATGATATAAAATATGAACTTGTTAAATATAATCTATTCAAATAAATGCTAAATATGTAAGGAGGCTTTCCTTCCTCCCATATAAATTCAGGTTTTCTATTTGTTTCAGTTGGGAAATACATAGATTTCGATCTTCTATAGAATGCAATAACAGATAAATTTATTGACTTAATCAATCAGAACAACATAAATATATTTTATTTATAAATCTGTGTTTCGAACGGATGATCTCAAAATTCTGCTGAATGCAATTTATTAAGGGCAATGTTTTAAGATTTTAATTATTTTAAAATCATCTGTCGAATTTCTTACATAAGTTATACGTTTACCACATCATTCGATCGTAGATATAACACCCTCTTTGTAAATTGTAATTCACTATTCCACGGAAGGATTAAAAGAACGCAATAATCATGTAAGATAACGCTCCACCCCCATTCTTCATTCATAAACCACGATGAAAATAAACATGGATAACATAATGTAATCAATAGCATCTTTTAATAAATCTGATGTTTAAATTATTAACATACCTATAAGAACTTATTAATAAACACCAATGAACACGATATTTAAATTACTCTCTACACGAAAGACTATTCGGAATAAAGTTATGTTTAACGCGTCTAGTTGAACGCTGCTGCCTTTTTAAGTTATCATTTTAGATCCAGCTGAACTCTAACTGATACATTTTAAAATGTTCATTCCGCCAACCTAACAATTCGTAGGTAAACTGCATGCCATATACGTGTAACAAGTCTTATACCCCTGCTATGATTGGCAATCATTTTCTCAGAGAATACCAGCGGGCATTTATATTCACTCATTTACTTATTGAAATAAATCAGATTAAAATGTTTGGAAATCACGTTCAATCTTAACTCCTAGTATCAGTCTTTTAAAATATTTGTTGACACAATTTTCATTCTGATAAAACAGAGACGCTAACTGTATGTCCAGTCCAGTTTTGTTATTTCCCTTGGATACATATAACTACTTAACCATTCGTGATATTTTAAAATTTATTATAAAGAAAAGACTTAGTAGTTTATGTTTTCGTTATAGGTAGAAGATATTTAAAAGTTAAAGAGCGAAATATTGGCCAACATCCATTTTCCATCTTGGACATATTGAAAGAAATAAAATAAAAACGGAATGCATTTGATGCAGAGATATTCAACGGGAAGATAAACAAAGTTCTTCATATGTTACTTCTACATCTGATATTTTTGAGTGAAGTTTTACATTGGCAAAATAACCACTAGCAGTTTTTTAGAATCAGAGTCAACGGTATTTTAAAGTTCGGAAATATACTACCGAACTTATTCGGGATTGTGTATCGTCTAGTATTAGTGCATTCTTTGTTAATAAATTTGTATTAGACTTACAACATACGGGTCTGTTTAATGCAATCATTTATTTAATAGCCGTGTTATAGATAAAGCAGAAATCCATGCAATTAACGAGAGAGAGTGAGAGAGTAATTTAAATATCGTGTTCATTGGTGTTTATTAATAAGTTTCATAGGTATGTTAATTATAAGGATGTTACAGAAGAACCAGCTTAGAAAGCAAGGGAATAGAGGATCACTTAAGTTCCAACAGGGAAAAGGGGGGAAATGATAGTCGATATCTTACCCACATGGAAGCAACATGTGCTGTCCTATTAGATAATGAGTTAAACTTTGTAAATAATGTTTATTCATTCCTTGATGAAGACAACAGTGTAACCAGTAGTTGTGGTCTCTAGAGATACATCTTGAAAGTCAGTACACCATTGATTTTTCATTAAAATCCACTGTCATAAAAGCTTATTTAAATATATTTATGGCAAACAGAAGAGGCCTAACTACTTCTACTGTGCATTTAGGTAAAATTTAGAATGATTATCTGGAGTTTGCCGAGTTAAAATTATACGTTACTAGTTACGACTACTTTTCGAATAGGCAGTAGGCATTTCTCGATGAAAAGTGGACTCTGATTACTAACCTTAGCCATTAGGTAAATATGATCGCGGGCCATAAATCCTGGGTGCGTTATACATAATTGTTGGTTCGCTTGAAATTATTGTGAATAGTTATCTTTATAAACAATACATTCTATATTATTTAAGGAATAGCACAATAGTCGGCTGAAATAAAATGCTATTGCTTTCCACTCCATAAAATATCATTTTCTCACAACTGAAATCCGTGAATTGAAAGTAATAGAAGACGTTATTACAATAATACAAGTATAGGTACACTTACAAATAAAAAGATAGTGTTGCTTCTGAAATAAAGAGCCACCAAAGAAAATATTTTTTTTAAATTACAATGATAAATAGTAAATATTTAAAGAAATTACACCGATAAATTGTGAGGCTAACATTAACTTATTATGAAGCTGAGCATGCGTTTTCTTGTTCGATTCTTTAATGAATTGAAATACATTGGAGTTTACAATTGCTCTGCCCGTTCAAAAGATGTCAACATGCTACTAATATTAAGAACCAAAGATTTACATTGCTTATTTTAAGAGGAATCACTATTAAATGCTCTTAGTACAAAACCACTTTAATAATAGTTTAATGGCATGAAAATAATCAATTTCTATTATTACGATCACTGAACATTCGATGAGCAATGACAAATGTTCATTTAAAGCCATGCAATTTGTGTCATCAACATTATACTGTCTTTTAGCTTAATTAATTTGACCTAATAAATGGTGTAAAAAGGTGTTCAGCCATAACACTTATTGGAATTATATTTTAAATTTTATAACTATCGATTATTTAATACACATTCAACATTTATTGTTTAGAATGTCTATTAAAGTATATTTCCATTAAGTGTGTCTAACAAATATCAGTTTTATCTGAGTGTATTAATGAAATAACAACATTTCGTAAGAAAATCCTTACTTTCTGTACATTTTAAACGATCTTTACAATTAAACATTAAATATTGTTTTTAAATGTAGAAATAACAGTGTGCCATACTTTAATACAATGCTACCAGATTTTGCACCGTTGATTTTCTAAAAAGCGAATAATCAATATTCCTTATATAGCCAACGATAAAAAAAAGCAATGAACAATGAAATTGAAAAGGAAAATATACAATCTGCGTATTGTGTTTCGATTCAGGTAAGTAGTTAATATAACTTATAGTCTATGTCTTCTGTACTAATCAGCTAATAACACTACATATTCTAATCTAAACGATGACATCAATATGGTGACAAAGTCTACACTTGGAAATCCAAAATCCAAACGTTCACTAACTGGGAAGGAGTGGAACACAGCTTCCTTTGCATATCAGATTAATTGATGCGATCATCAATAACTCATTTCGAATGCATCAGTTTAAATAGGTTTTGTATTACAAAGGTACACGTTTATTAAGAGTAGAATGTTGACTTTGGGGTTTACTTACGACAGCCTCGTAAATCGCTTCCCTTATTTTGTCCTTTAATCCCAACGTTACATGAACGATGTCTCTGACAAAAGAGAAACAAATTAATGTTTTCTGGGTCGTAATCTATTCAACTAACACTTATCGTTGGCTAGATTTTGACATTGAAGTAGTATTTTTATAGATGCTTACAGTAAGTGGCTCCATGCCTTGCCTGGAGCGATTTCCACTAAAACAATGAATAAATAACCAAAAGTTGGTTGGTATGTACTAAACAGTATACTATACTTATTACGGTGTAGCAATACCTCAGAATTGATAAACTATATATATAACCAAATATAAAGTACCCCTATATTGTGCACTCTTTTAGTTCCCTGGTTCTTATACAGAATACCGGAACCTCTTCCTACATAACTAATCACCGTTTGTTTATTCGTGTTAGCGCATCTGCGTTGTTTCTTTTCCGAAGGGCAAGCACCGTTTTAATTCGCCGTCTTACTTTAGATATACACTCTCCAAGTATTGCTAATCTCCACTATACAATTATTTATCCAGAAAAGTTTGTACATATTCTTCCTCTCTCTTCTACTGCACGTAATCAGTCCTTTTTTTCTGTCCATCAACCAGCCATTTTATAGCTAAATTTTAGAACAGAATCCAATTCGGCAACGTCAATGTGATTATTGTCACTTTTTCCCCTCAGCAATGCGTTGTGTTCTGCCACCAAACCATCAATTTCTACGAATACCCCTATTGCAATACCGCTAGTATTGCACCACGCCAGTACTGCTTTTGCTTCATGCATGTGCAAACCTCTTTATCTATATAAGCTACAATCTTCTGTATAACTTCGACATTTTTCCATCGACTTTTAGTCCACTTGAATCGTATGAGTTTTTCAATGCTTTAACAAACGTGTTCACTAATCTCATGCTATATGTTCCTTATCAAAGTGATCTTTATCACTTATCTAAAAGTAAAAGGTAGGCGAATATCCGTGCACACACATTGGAATTAAACTAGTAGGTTGTAAGTAATGTATTAATAGGGTATCATTATTAGTTTGCGAATCGTTAATAACGTCGTTATGAATACAATCATTTTGAAGTGGACTGTGTATTTTTTGTAGTAATTACAAGTAACGGTGGCGTTTGAGAGGGAGCTTTTTATTTTATTTATTTCGAGAGCAAGTGATTCTCTAAGGTATGTTACGCATTGTCGAGTATCAGATTTTCCTAGTATTTCTATTTAGAATAGTACTATATTTTTGTTGGTTATTAATTTATTTTCATAGTATTTTTATTTAAAATGGTACAATGTTTATATGTGTGAATTAACATTTGTTTATATTATTCTAACGAATTTAATTGGAATGTTAGTGTTTAGTATATTGCTGGTTGTAAGGTTAAACAAGAGTTTCCTTACTCCTTATATTCATGCGGGGGTTGATTGTAAGTCTTAGGGTTATGCATGCGAGGTTGTAAGGTAAGGGTTACAGTAATGCATTCGGCGGTCTTATTTGATTGTTAGGGGTTTATCTTCCATCTTGATTACCTGAATTAGAGAGTCTAGCATTACAACTGTTGTCGATATTACTAAATTGATTGTGTTACATTACGCACCCAACAACCCAGACATTTGTTACGTTATCAATTATGAAAATCATCGCCACAAATGTCTATTAAGCGCTTCTCAAAATACGGAAGCAAAGCACTTTTTTAACAATGATTTCTTTAGGGCGTTGTTAAGCCTTTAAACGGACAGTCCTATTACACATTACTTTTTAAATTCTTTTCTCGTTAAAACATCTTCTTTTAACATTTCAAATTAAGCACTTTCAACATAGTTCTTTTTAAATGTTTTCCTCATTAAACACAGTTCATTAAAGATTGTATCTCATTTAAACATTTTAAACATTAACCACTTTAAACATTGTTCGTTAAGCATATCAAATAAAGCATGGTGCACTTCTCCTTCCTGCATTTTTAGTTCTTTCGAGTTTTAGAGATGAAGACCCCAAAATGTGATGCCAACAACGTTACTTTACGTTTCTTTCGTCGTCCAGTTGTGATCGCCTTTGGTGCCGTTGGTTCTGTTGTGTCTCTCTGGCCCTGATAGGGGTTGTGTGATCTTTAGTCTGTGGATACAAACTTTATGGACAGACAGAATACAAACGCGGAGACAATTTTTCCTCAGAGAGATTCAAGTATTTATTCTGCGTTACGGAATGGTTTTGTCCATTCGTTCACTCGATTCATTCATTCATCCTTCTTGCTGGGGGAATGCGACGGGGATTTCTGCTGGATCTCCAAGAGATCCAGCCATTACGACTCACGTCTACATTTTCGATTCCACTCTCTCACTTCCAGAACCCTTCTGGTTGCCTTTTAAAACCACCGTCCAACTCGCTGCCAAACTCGTAACTAATTTTCAAACCTTAATTTCTCACGAAAGAAGGAGTTACGTCAAAGTACTTTGTTCTGTCATACAGATCATAACGAGAACTGGTTTGGCCTTTATTGACCCTCAACTTTTGAACTTGGTCAGGTTTCATCAGTTGTTATGACTTCTTGGGATCACTCATTCCGATGACAAATGTATTTGCCCCAAAATGGATGTCCCTTCGACCTGCACCGAACTTGAAGTAAGTTCACCCCTCTCACAATAAAAAACTAGTAGGCATACGGGGTCCCTCATAATATAACAATTGTACTTGTTTCTCTTATCTTTTATCATTCTATTCTTCGTTCGATTTGTATTTGTTTCCATATTATCTGTGATGATACTATTTGGGTTTCGAATTCTGAATTGAATGTTCTGTATGTAAGTTATTGTTTAGATTATTCGCGGAGTTTACTAATAGCATCACATTAAAAACAATTAGACTCACGAATTTAAGAAATGCTAATAATGATAACAGACGCACGTATGGGATGGTACGTTGTGAGTAATTTGTTGATTAAGGTATTTAATAAACAAATAATCAAGTTCAACAACCAGATATACCAACTACATGAAACAAAAAACCGTGAAACAATATCAGGTCCATATTAAAAAACAATCAACCAGGAAATCCACACGATACAAGCGGACAATATCAACTCGACATTGAAGAATAAAAAGTCAAGCAATCCACAGCATGGCGACATATGACCATAACAAATCTATATTCAAGAGCAATTAATGTTGATTTTTAAGAATTGTTTGTATACTTTTTTCTTTTCTATTATTATTTATTTGTGTATTTATTTATTTATTTATTTGTGACAACCGGGAAATAAGATACGTTAAATGTCTATTTCCTCATGGAAAAGAAGGAATTGTTATTAGTATATATAAAACGAAATAGGAATTACATTTTTAAAATTGCATAAACATTATAATTCAATTCAGTGAAAACATATATAAGTATATCTACGTGGGAGATGGTTTTAATATTAAAATTTAACAATATTTTAAATCATACCTATCATGTAAAAATCATTTTTATAGTTAATTATTCCAGAGCTAGAAATATACTATTCTGTATTCGGGTACTCGGTAAAATAGAAGTGAGTTAATTTACGGATATAAACAGTATAACGTTAGAATACAAACAGCGATAAGCATAGAGGTGCATATGTTGTGACTAGGCCACACAATTCCATTTGAAAACAAAGCTACGATGATGATAATGAGTACTGATTTTAATTTTAGGCGTTGCAAACTTTGTGGTTTCATCGTTTATACTTCGTTTCATATAATTAGCACTGGGGATAGCCACACCAATCAATACATGCATAAACGCTTAATGGAAGCCGAAACAATTGTATGCTGAATAAAAAAACAAGTTTCATAACATTAGATATGGTATAACATTAAATAACAAGCATTGTATACAACATAGCTCGAGACCAACAAAATTCAGATATTGCAAATTGATGTGTTTATATTTGAATATAAAAAAGTCTAAACATATATGTATATATATATATATATATATATTTATTTATAAATATAAAATAGTAACCTTCTGTTGTGTGTGTGTGCGTGTGTGTGAGTGTATGTATTCACCTGATCTTTGTGTCTTATGTTCACCCAACGCGCTAGACAGAATTGCTTGAAAATTGGCATGTAGACTACTGCCTTTTCAGTAAAGTTTATAGGCTATATGATAAATATATCACTGTAATGCTGGGGGTCTTAAACCATAGGTAAATGACAAAAATATGTCTATTCCCTGCAGCAAATGTTGATATTATTAAGAAGGTCCCGTTCACTGAAAACTGTTTTCCCGTTGATTCAAATGAAATGTAAACCATAGGTAAATGACAAAAATATGTCTATTCCCTAATTGTCAGCAAATGTTGATATTATTAAGAAGGTCCCCTTCACTGAAAACTGTTTTCCCGTTGATTCAAATGAATTGTAAACCATAGGTAAATAACTAATAATGATCTACATTCTCAACATTTCAGCACATTTTGATAATATAAAGATAGTCCCCTGGGCCACTACTTCTCCATTGAAAACTCTCTTCCCTTTCATTCCAATGGAAAATGTATATTTATCTCTCTCTCTCTTTCTCTCTCTCTCTAACTCTCTCTCTCTATATATATATGTATATATATATATATATATATATATAAATATATATATATAAATATATATATATATATATATAGAGAGAGAGAGAGAGAGAGATAGAAAGATAGAGAGAGATAATGACTTAAGTTGTTATTGTAATATATCGCTCTTCTGTTAAAGTCGTCAGACACATAATATAACTGCTTATATCAGAGTTTTTGTTTTATTTTTTACTTTTTTTATTTTATTTTACACCAAAATACATCATCTTAACTTTCAAATTCTTGACAAAATTCCTATCGATGTCTTAACTCTGACCTTCACATCGTGAAGTCTATAAATCACTTCCACTGAAGCCTTGACAAAATTCCTATATATGTCTATTATAGAAATAACGACTAACCAATGACATCGTTCAGACACATTTAGAGGATTAACGTCTAAATATACATCGTTTCTAAATGACAGAAAAATGGTTGAAGCATTATAGTTGAAGTTTATCTCGGTTTGTATATATTCATCCTGTCATCTCTACAAATGGTGACACTTTACTTAGCGTAGACCAAATTATTTTAAGACTTCGACGCACATAATTCTCAACTTCATTTTGATAATTCACAACGTGAAAGGGCCATTCTTATTCATCTAATAATTAATTGTAATCAACTCCAACCAAACGTTAGATTATAAGAAAAAGACATGAGAAATATTGTACACATACACATATGTCCAACTGACAGTAATAATAACATTACACTCCTTATTTAACATGAGAAATTTAAAACTAAAGATATTTCAATAAAAAAAAACAAATATTATGTATAAGTTTCAGTTCATTTGGTTAAACAACCACTTCCCTATCCGGTCGCCTCACCATGCATCTTGTAAACTTTAGATCAATTTACCGACATCTAAGATCTAGTTAATAACACTAAAATAATTAATACATTTAAAAAAATACTGTAAGCTATCTACATAAAAATACAACAACGTATGAAACTATTGGCAACATTTTAAATTGCTTCAGGTAATGACTTTATATTGTCAACGTCTTTCCTGGAATAATGCGATAACGTTCTCTGCTCGCTTTGTTGCTGTCTTTTTAAAACGTCTCTTAGTTCTTCAGCTTTATTGTCCATTTGCTATTGACGAATGAGAATCATTGGACGAATAATCGAAAACGTTCCTGATACTTATCTGACATATATTACTTTTTTATATTAATAGAAATACGATTCATATTAACAATTAAAATAATTTTAAAAGTTATAATTAAACGGTCGTACGCTGCTGTGAGATCGAGGAGAACGACGCCTGGCTTCTCACCTCGTTGGTAAGAATCCTCGATATCTTGGGTGAAGAGGGTTAGCTGGTCCATGGCGGTCCTTCCGTGGCGGAAGCCAGCTTGTTCTGTTGGCATTATTGTGTCGATCACTGGATCAAGGCGCGCATAAAGGAGACGCTCATTGATCTTGTATGACACGCAGTGGAGGGCGATGGGGCGATATCCCTTTGGGTCATCCAGCGTCTTGTTGGGCTTCGGGAGCGCGATGGCCTTGGCTTGTCGCCATATCTTCGGGAGCTTGGACGTGCGGAAGCAGAGGGAGCAAAAACATCGAAGTCACTCTTTGACCTTGCTACCTTGGTGAATGATGAACTAAGGATGGATGTTTTCGATCCCAGCTGCTTTGTGTGGCTTCAGGTGTTTGATAGCCGATTTCATCTCGTACTTGGTGAAGTCTCCTAAGAGGTTGGCATCAGCACTGGGGGCCCTGCGTAGGTCGTTCACTTCACTGATAGTCTTCCTGGTGAACTCCTTGTCAGGATTGGGGAACCTCACATTTGATGATCAGCTGCGCTGCGATGGCGTCGGGGTGATGGGGCACGGTTTTGGTTTTGTTGTCTGGCCTGTCAGCTTGTTGATGGTCTGCCATGCTTGACGGCTGGAGTGGGTGAAGTCGATTGATTCGATGGTCTCGGCCCACCTCTCTCTCCGTTTGTTGTTAAGGCGGGTCATGAGGGCAGTGTTAGCTCTGACCCTCTCACCTTGGTGTTGGCTTCGTTATGGGCGTCCAGGAGTTCCTTGTACTGTTCGTCCCATCAGGATACATAGTTCTTTCGGACTCCCCGTGGGACGTGTTTCTTAGCGGCGTCTGTCAACATCGTGCACTATGCCTTGTAGGCCTCGCCTGTATTGGATGTGGTAGGCACGTTCAATAATTCAGCCGCAGTGTTGGTGCTGCACGTGAATTCCGACCAGTTAGCCTTGTAGAAGTTCCACCTTCGGACTGGTTTTCCGTCCGACAGCTGGATGAGTGATAGTATTGTGATAAGTGACGGACGATGTTGAGAATGGGTAATTGGTCCAAGACGCGCCGTACAGAGAGTGACAAAGGCCAGGTTTGGGTTGGTCTCGGTATTCCAGCGCATGGAGGCAAATGAGTGGGGCTCCTTCGGGTCGAACAGAAGCACGGCATCTACTGTGGATTCTCAGTCTGCCAGGTACGCGCCGTCTGGGCTGGTGATCTCATAGCCACAGTCAGTGTTCCAGCAATGTAAGTCACCTGGATACACAGCAGGGCTGGGACATCTGGCAGCGAGCCTGGTTGTAGTTTGCTTGGTGGTGGCTTGTAGACATTTACGATAGTCGTCTCCTGCACTTTAGTGGCGGTCCAGTCAACCTCGGCATTGGGGGCGCACTGACCAGCTGGTGACCAGAGTACGTCGTCTCTGATGAAGGTGGCCAGGCCCTGGTTTCTGCTATTGGTATGACAGGCTAGTGTGTACCCGTGGAGCTTCAGGATCGTGCCATTTTCCTTGTTAGTTTCCTGCAGGAGCACGACGGTTGCTTTGTTGTTGGTGGAAGCTTCTCTAGGATGTCAAGCTTGGCGGTGGTGAGGCCTTCGACGTTGAGCTGTATGATGGCGAGGTTTCCTGCGGATAGGACTGTCTGTCTTTAAATGGGTGCGCGTTGCCTCGGACGTTGGGGTCGCTGAGAGCAGTGTACATTAATTGGTTTATCCGTTTTTAGCGGGCGTAGGCGTCGTTGAGAGCAGTGTAAAGGACGCTGGAGTCGCTGGAAGCGGGATTAAGTCATTAGTTTCGCTGTTGTGAGCAGCTACTTATGGAGGAGGCCACGATAAGGCTGACTTTATCTCCTCCAGACAATCCCGGACCGACACATGGTGGGCATCATCATGGAAATACTGATCAACCGCAGCTTCACCCACCGACCAACACAGCAGGCTCCGACGGCTCAGAAATGAGGTCCCACAAGGCTCTGTACCTCTCCAATGCTTTTTAACATTCACATATACGACCTCCCAGACACGCTGTCCAAGAAATATGGATACGCTGACGAGCTAGCCATCCTTATGTCTAACAAGAGCTGGGAGACGAGCGAACTGGGGCTTACGACTGATATGAACACCCGGTCAAGCTACCTGACAAACGGGCGCCTTAAGCTCTCCGTGGCCAAGACCACGTCCACCGCATACCATCTAAACAACCGAGAGTCAAACCACGAACTTAACATCATAGTTGACAACAAAATAATCCAGATCCAGGATGCTCCGACGTACCTCGGGGTCAAGTTTGATCGCACGCTGACGTTCCGGCAACACCTGAAAAACCTGTTTGACAAGACATCGGCCCGTGTCGCTCTAATACGCCGCCTAGCTGGTATCACCTGGGGTACCTTTACCAAAACACTGCGCATATCTACCCATGCATTGGTCTTCTTCGCCGCTGAGTACTGATGCAGGAGCTCCCACACCAAGAAGCTGGACGTAACCCTCAACACCGCCTTACGCACAGTCTCTGGCTGCTTGCCCGCCACAGCAATCACCCAACTACCGATTCTCGCCGGCATTGCACCACCAACCCTGCGCCGTGAGGCGGCTGTTCTTGCACTGCCAAGAAGGGCAACTATCGATGAGGAGCACCTTCTCCACAAGGTCGCCAAAGAGACATCTCCACGAGCTCGTCTGAAGTCACGACGCCCATTGTCGGAGCATGCCCACCATCTCCTGCTTTCAACACCCGGTGACGCTACAAAACGAATGTGGCTGAAACGTTGCTGGACGGAGGAATGGCAGGCAGCCGATAAATCAAGGTTGCACAGATTTGTGGAGGGCCCGGATAACCTACCAGGCATGGACCTCCATCGCCGGCAGTGGACAATGCTCAACCGTCTCAGGACAGGTGTCGGCCGTTTCGCCGCGACCATGAAAGGATGGGGACTCAGGGACTCGGCTGTCTGCGACCGTGGTCACTCTGAACAGACAGTAGACCACATCATCGAGTCATGCGTTAAACATCGACCACCCTAAGGCGAAGCCGGCATAGCTGCGCTAGACAACAAAACATTAGCATGGTTTTTCTCAACCGCGCTGGTGAGATGTGAAGCAAACGAAAGAAGAAGGTCTAATTCTGTTATTATTAACAATGCTTTTATAAACGGAAACATGCTGCCTAAATACACAAAATTAATATATTGCGACGGAAAACTTACATCAAATCCGTTGCTGGTCGCTGAAAAATAGTTTGTTTATTCTAACGCTCGAACAAGTATATCACTCTTCACACAATCCCATACTCGTGTAAGAGTGAAATAACGTACAGGCACAGGAATTTGGCAACTATTTGGGCGACTCTCCTCGACTCGATTTAGTAGAACAGCTCGTTGCGAAAGCAGAGTTACAGAGCGTGAGGTCTTGGTTGCGTTGGAATAGGTCGGCTGCAACAAATTGCCGATACGTAATGGTCTGCCTGACAAGATGTATTTGAGGCTGTCGCCCATGTGCGTAGCGATTACACTGATATGTTGAACCTATCCCAGGTCAGGTAACCGTATGAGTTATCACATTTCTGAAGAAGACGGGAAGGCCTGCTGGGGAATAACCAGACGATTACATACTAAACTGCTAAACACAAAGTTACAGATTTTGGCAAATATCATCTCGAACATGTGGTATGTTGCTATTGCACAATTGATTGACCTCGAGCAAAACTACGCTGTTAATGTGAGAATCATTCATAACAACGTGCTTATGATTCCTATGGTCCTAGAATGCATAGAAGACGACAAGGAAGCAGCGCTGCTTAACTTGGATCAGTCCAAAGCTTTCGACAGGGTCAACTATCGCTTCCTGGGATCTCTATTAAATTGGACTTTCACAAATAAATGTCCTTTTTTTTCGCTCGCAGACAGTGCAGTTAAACGGAAAGCGTTCGAAATATTTCGCTATACCTCCGTACGTGCGCCAGGGTTGTTCGCTGTCGTCAATGCTTCATATCCTTGTGTTGGAGCCGCTACTTCGACAGTTCGGTTTCACACGAAATCGCATCAGCGTTTCCCGAATGGAATCACTGTCTTTGTGTCCTGCTTCCTAGGCATCGAGAGGGTTGATCGAAGTGCTAATAATTTATGAAACGATAACAGGAGCCAACATCAACTTCCGGAAGTCGTCCGGCCTACGGTTGTATTCCTGAGGCGGTGACGTTACCCTTCAGGCTCTTTTCTGATGTACAGATAACCCGATTCGAATCCCTGGCTTGTGAATCGAACCGGTCATCCATCTCAAGAGGACTTGGTGTAAGCGTTGGTTAACACTTGGCTTCGAAGTTAACTCTGCTTAAAGGGTAGCGCTGAGGCGTGCACATCTGACGTCTTTCCTCTCATCCTTTGCCGAGTGACCGTGCTTATCCTGCCTGTGAAACACTTCAGAGCCGTCCAGCGCATTCTGCATCTATTCTCTGAGGCATTGGGTGCTCAGCCAGGTCTTTATTCAACGTCAGTGTGAAGGAAGATTGAGGATAGCTGACTTGACTGTCATCGAGACGCCGAGAGACTGCTATTCTTGAGTCGTATATTGACAGATGTCGATAGGGCTTTCTCCGCCTTAATGCTCGACAATTCGGTCGAGTGCCACATCGCAGTTCTTCAGAAAGTGTCGAGTCACGCTCAAAAAGCTTCCTCGCTCAAATAACCTTTCTCAGCTTTCAAAAAAAGAACAGCTTACTATTCGTTAATCGAACGGTACGGATGGACAGAGGATGAGATCCACTCCAAGTTGAGTTGAGCGCCAGAGGCAAGTCATCTCACCATCAAGAGTTCTCTCCGACATGGTGATTGGTCCTTAATGTGCTACCACTTAATGACATACTACACAGTTAACATCAACTCTGGAAGTTTTCATATAGTTATCTCCTTTGAAAGTAAAAGTTTTAAAGCGCTATCGTGTTTTTATAAAATCTTTTCATATAAATATATGAAATAATTTCACAATATCAATTAAAAAGATATTAAATAAGCAAATGTGCAAAAAGCGGGGTTTTATGTGACGGGGTTTATAGATTACTATATATACTGTATAATTATATTTAAATAAGACGCATTATATTTATATTTAAATAAGACATTCGTATTTATTCATATGTATATCAGTTTAGATTGAAATATTAGACAGAGATATATATTTATATATATAATTATATAAGTATATATATATATATATATATATATATATAAATTGATGTAGACGTAGAGATAGAGAGAGTTAAAGGGATTGAATTCGCAGAGAGAAACATATTGAATACTTACATTTGGTGACGTTTTTTAACTTTAAATTGTCGATTCTGATACTTTTTTCATACTAACAAGAACTTGCTGTACATGGTAATTCATATTCTAAGACATTTTTCTTAATTTAAAAATAAACAAATACACCATGAAATTGATATATAACGATACAGG
This sequence comes from Sepiola atlantica, assembly GCA_963556195.1. Classification (NCBI taxonomy): domain Eukaryota; kingdom Metazoa; phylum Mollusca; class Cephalopoda; order Sepiida; family Sepiolidae; genus Sepiola; species Sepiola atlantica. The sequence goes on from OY744522.1 coordinate 5,713,630, forward strand.
GAGATAACTCATTAATTTAGATACAGACAGATTGTTTACACATTATATTTTATTATTTTAGTTAATTCTTAGCTATTAATACTATATTAAGGAGCTTATTATGATTATTATAATAGATAATATAATTATTCATTATGTATTTATATTTGTATTAAATCAAACATTTTATAGTTTTGTTGTGTTCATATATAGGCAAGTTAGATTTTTTTTTAATGAAACCGTAAGGAGTGTTATATTTCACGTATTTAAACACTTTTTTTCGTTTAGTCTGCCAGCAATATTCTGAATAGCGTGGTGTCGTCAGCAACTATTCCTCTCTCAATCCCAATAGTATCAGGGATGTCATTTATTGAAATCAGGAACAGTAGTGCTCCTACGAGTGATCCTTGGGGTCACCAGCATTTATGCCATGTTGCTTAGAAGAACGAGCATTGAGTACAACCTAGATCTTTCGTTTTGTTAGAAAGGATTTAATTATATTACATATTTGCCCAGTAATACAATATGAGTGCAGTTTTATGAGAAGCCCTCCATGCCCGACATTGTCAAAAGCCATGTATATATCGAGCGCTACCACCCTAGCTTTACTTGCCTTGTCCAGTGTATAATATATGCATCAGAGATGACCGTTAGCATATCTGCAGTAGATCGTGCTTGTCTGAATCCTTAATGATTACCAGAAAGACGTTTAGCATCAACTAGGTAATTGATTATCGCTAGATTTAAAGATTTTAGCAAAGATCGAGAGTAGACTGACTGGGCGGTCGTTTAGAGAGTCAGTTCCATCTCCAGAATTGTTATAGATTGGTATGACAGATACAAATTTCACACTATCAGGGAAACAAGATTCATTAAGGCATTTGCTGCATAGTTCAGAGAGGAGAGGGGCCAGTGTAGCATAGCATTTCTTTATAAATATTACTACAATAAGATCAGACACACAGGCTTTGGAGGTGTCACGGTTTTTTATGCTGTCTTTCACTTGAGACGGGATGATTACCAGATTCTCAAGTGTGGCTTCAGTCCGCAATGGGAATTTAGTGAGGGGTAGGTTGCTGAGTCCAGAGTGGAGTTTAAATCAACACGCTGGGCAAGTAGTTCAACTTTATTAATTGCCGTGCAAACAACATCGTTGTGATTTGATAGCGGGGGAATTGTCGATTGTCCATTGTTAATCACACTATTGTAAATTTTCCAGAAATCACGAGCACCTAGTTCCTGTGACTGAATACGTTTTTTGGTTATCTCTGTATACCTTAAATTTGTTTCATCTATCACTACTTTGCAATCATTTATTGCCTCAACAAATTTTTGTCTGTTCGCAGTTGACTTATGGCAGCCGAATTTTCGGAATGCCTTCTGTCTCTCAGAGATAGCAGCTGCACATTCTGAGGTAAACCATTTAGGAGAGGGGGTTTTGCTGTATAATTTCTGCGTGGGGACATAAGCATCAATGCGTGCTTAGACTCATTCGGTTAGCTTATTTGCACACTTATCAACAGGGAGTGAGAAAGTTACATCCCATGGAGCATCGCTGATTTGTTCCCTGAGTATCTTTACCACAACGTGATCAGAGTTTCCGAGCGATAAGCAGCGTCCATCTAATCTTTAAGCAATGATAGGTTTGCAAACCGGATACTTTGTTCGAGATTACAGCTTTAGGAAGGTTGTCGATCCAGACTAATGAATACTCCCTCCCAAACGGTTTGCCGCTAAGACGTAAATGGGTAGTAGCAAAGTTTTCATTTTCTTCGATTAATGACCTGACAAGGTCTACGAGTCCAACACTCCGAAAGAGGATAGCCTGCGCCCGTCTACTAGTCGGGTATTTCCGAGGCTCCGCAGGTACAAAGAAAAAATCATCCACATATGCGCACACACACACACATATATATAAATATATATATATATATATATATATATATATATATATATATGTTCACTGTACTCTTATCAAAGGGAACAGACATTGAAAATATGTTTCCCTTTCACAAGTTAGCACAAATAAGTGATAGACAAACGGTAGGGTAACAGCTGGGAAAGATGTGTTAAATCTTTATACAATAGAAGCTACGGATAAAAAATATTGAAACTATAACTGAAATAAAAAACACAAGGATAATACAACTAAATTTAGTAAATGATTTGAATTAGTGAAATTTAAGCCAGAGACAGTTTAGGAATAAAAGAAACTTAAGAACGTAGCTAATTACTTGAAAATACACCCATAATCTTCAGTTGAAATTTTGGGTTCCATTCGCGGTCGGTGGCAGATATAAATATATTATCTCGTGTTGTTTTAACTACGTCAGACTAGAGATGTTGTTCCTTTTTTATCAACATTTTCTAGTGGGATCCTCCCCCAACATTTCCTTTTCTCTCTTCTAACCCAGAAGGCGTGACCCCTCTAAAACCTAGGAGAATGTGCCCCCCCCCCCCAAAGAAAAACAAACTAAAGATTTCTGGAACAGGCAAAGTAAGAAAACACTTGCGGAAAAAATTGTTTAACTAAATACTCATCGAACCGTTAATACATGGATTAATTCAAAAAGAGAAAATTAAGAATATTTTTAAACGACCCCCATAAGCTTCAGTTGAAATGTTGGTCGGTGGCAGATATAGATATGTCTTATCTCGTAGTTGTTTAACTACGTCAGACTAATGTGTTTGGTTGGGAATATACTGTCGTTTTTGATCTACATTTGCTAGTAGACTCTTCCCCCACCCTTTATGTTTCTCTCTTTAAACCCAGAACGCGTTGACCCATCTAAAAACCGATCAGAATAATATATATATATATATCAATATATATATAAATATATATATATATATATTTAAATATATATATATATATATAAATGTATATATATATGTATATATATATATATATATATATATATATATATATATATATATATATATATATATTCATGCACCTGCAGTTTGTTTTGCATCACATCTCTTCAGTGCGGCTAGACCAGTTAGGGCCTCAAGCCGAGATTGAAACTCGACCGTTGAGCGTACAGTCGGCGTCTACCCCTACTATTATACGACACTGACTGGATGTAAGTGATATCTGAAGTGGAGCATTGTCAAGCGCCTGGAGCTTGAATTAGCTTTACCCAATTGGCGATCTCCTTACAAATAAGGTTTACCCAAGACAGGGAGATTCATATAGTCATCCACACACATACTGGTTGGATCACATCTCTTTAGTAAGGATGTTTTTCCTGCTAGGAGTACTGTAAACCATTCAACCACCAATTTAACATTTTAACTACACAAGCTTCAAATAAAGGTATCAATGGCGTCCCTCAAAGTGGAATAGTGTTGTGGAGCCATATGGTTTTTAAATGTGCCCTGACCTGTTGTAATATTCTTAGTGGGTGAGGAACTGTGTACATAACAACAAACGGAACTCCCATCGATTATAACGCCAGTATTCCTGACATGGCGAAGATTAAATATTCATATTCAGCCTCACTTGTTGGGTGAATTCCACCTGACTTGCATTCTCGCCATTGAAGTGCAATCAATAACCCACGTCGCGGTGTCGTCCTACTTGTATTTTTATGCCTTCCTGGGTCGGATGAGATAGCATCATCGTACTCCGGCTCACGTTTTCTCTCTCGCGTTTTTCTCCGCCTTCTAAAGTAAATTTCTCGACAATAAAAAAACCCGACGTCTTTTATGAACGCCCGTCATTCAAATGGGCAATGAGTCGAAATCGGAGGATATAAATATTTCTGAGTAAGGGGAACCAAGTTCGGTTATTTTTGCTGCTTTTCACTTCTCTTTTTTCTATGCGCTCATTTTATTTTCATTTAGCGTTGAAAAGACATTTACGGAGATGCGACAGTCACTCGCGTCGTAAAAAAAGAGAACTCTAAAAACATTTTAAAGATTAAAAAGAAAGAGTCATGTTCGATCATTTAGAGTGTGTGCTATTTTTACGTCGATATATATTCTTGTCTTTGTGTTTCAGATGAATCTCACCGCCCGAATAGAGTGTGAATGAACTTTGCATCGGTGATCACTTAGAAAATAGTTGATGCCTCTCCTTGGTGTCTTTTTGTGTTTGTTATAGAACCGGCTTTTACGCACACAGTAATAAGATAAGCAAAATAATATATATATATATATATATATATATATATATATATATATATATATATATACGAAAGAAAACGATGGAGACGTATACCAGTTGCTCTAAAATAATCTGAAAACAATTAATTCTTGCAAAGTGAAAAAATAAATAGGAATCAAAATATTTAAAAAAAAATGATTTTTTGTTCACCAGCTAAATTGCCACATCAAATATGTCTTTTTTACCAGTCAAATTGCCACATCTAATGTGTCTTTGTTTACCAGCCAAATTGCCACATCTAATGTGTTTTTTTCTTGTTCGTGTGATAGATTTAACACCACAACACTACAATATGAATGTTACTGTTATCACGTCTGTTATCCTGATAGCCGTTGGTGTGAAATATGGTGGCATTTGATCCAATATTTTTAACGTATACATTTTATAATAAAAACAAAATTAAAAAAAGAATGTTAACTATTATGAATAATAAGTAACAGTACATAAGCGGTAACACTTGATAACTCGCACACCAACAGAACAATACATAATTCATATCAAACACAGTAGAATGGATTTATTTACCAAACCCGGATAGTTTTAACGCGTCAAAGCGATTTGTAACTTTTTTAAATAGTAAGTAAAGAGAATAGTTAACACTGGAAAAGTCGGAAAGCAAAAAAGAAATGACGTGCTAGTGATTGTTTTGACGTGTGAAAACGCTTGGTAAACGTCTTTTACGGTTTTTACAAAGTCTAAGAGAAGCGAAGTAGAATTATAATTTTTACGCAGAAGATTTATTGGTATCCAACTTCGAGCATTTTATGAACTCATAAGTCTGATAGTTTTAACATGGGGAAACGCTTTGTAACGTTTTTTTTAAACGTTAAAAATTCGAAATCGTTTAAGATACATGAAGTAGTTTTATAATGTTGAGGCAGAAGATGTATTCGCATGCAATTTCGTAGACATCTTATCGAGCATTTTTGGAACTTATAAGTGACAAGCAAACATACATAAAGAAAACGAGATAGATGATAAAATAGTTTCAAAATTTATTTTCTCATTTGTTTACTACGGTTAGAAAACAAACTGATTATTGTTTCCTCTGATCATGCCTGGAAGGATCCATCTTCTATTTGTTTTGTAAAAGTCATGTTCAGCAAGGCGATATTACTGACGTGTTTTTGTAAATATAGTAGGGTATAACTGCATAAAGATCCAAATGTTATTAAGTTTTAAAGACTTTCCCAATTTATAAATATAAATATTTTTGTCATAACAGTAGGAGTGTGGTTGGTGTAACGGACGTCCCATCAGACATATCGTATTCAATTACGATTTCATTCAGTTTAACGACGTACTTTGCAAAACTGTTTCAATAACACCTGTGACAATCGATAGAAACAAATCCTTACAGCAACGTGATTAAAAAGTAGTTGCACTTATTGATAGTACACCTGCTAACAAATCTATTGAGTAAGAATTCGCTATTCATAGGTTACCTGACTCGCTCCTGTTGAGCAAGAACAGCGCAATAATAACTATCTCTCGCATCGTAGACACATCATATGTTATATATACGTTATACAGGTTGCATCTAAACACAATTGTGCATTGCATTATTTACAAGCTTGTCATAATTTACCAGGTAAATGTTCACATGTGCTAGATTTCGATTTCTTTTTGATTTGGAATACCTTACACGGCTGAAGTTTTATCATTCATATTCTTTGTGTATGCCTACTCGTAGAGGTACCTGGGTAGTATGATTCGTTCTTTATTTTTCAATCATTCTGTTCGGCCTACTTATTGAAGGAGAAATATCTAAATCTTATGTGACATCAGAGTCTGTTGTCCTCTTATATACAAGCCTATAAAGTAAGCTGTTTCTTTCAAACAAAAAATATATTCTATGTTCTGCTTGCTTCATAGAAAGTTTCTGCTACTGTTCCGATAGCAAGTTTCATTCTATAGAGACATGGCTAGTCAGTTGACTGTCAGGAATTTAAAACGACCGAAATAGCCCCAAAAGAGCTGGAAAGAGTGGGCGTTTTAAAAGAACAAATTAACAAATCGAGCTAGGAATCCAAAGTGAATACATGGAAAATGGTTTCAAGAATACAAAAGTAACTATCGTAAAAAGACCCAGAAAAACCTACAGATAATGATAAGGAACATTTTCGGGTAATTTTTAGATCATATTGTTGGACACAATTTACACGTTTTATCTCTCACAGACTCACGCACATAAATATAAAGATAAATATTGTGCAAAGTAATCGACAACTAATAATAATTGTTTTACTTACTTTTAAGAATCGGTGTCGTGTAGTTTGTCAAAATGATAAATGCAAGTAACGAACAATTACAATATTTGAAAAAACTTCAAATGACACAATTGTTACTGGAAATATATTTATATATGCAGTTGTGATGGTAGAACAGTTATGCATATTACTGATATATTGCGCCGTCCGAAGGTGTAAAAATGTGTCACTTAGCATATGATGTTCAAAGCCGGTCATCGCTTCTGTTCGTCGTCCGTGCTCCGAACAGCGCTGTTGCTTTTTCCACTTATACTACACTGCGATTCCGGACACTAACCGCTATGGATGTATTTACCTGCTCATAAACGTGACCAAGATGTGACAAATTATGTCTTTATTATGGTAAGGGGTATAGCACCTTAAACTCCCCCGTATACAAAGATCGGTATAATCAGAGAGGATGACCCCCCTTTACGAGTTTTCCATTTATAAAGAAATAAACATCGAAAAAAATGCTTTTTAGACCAAAGTTTTTGATTTACATTGGTTATGCTATTTCTGGTAAAACTGTACAATTTGAAGAGCCGAATAATTTGTTATACATGTAAAATAACAGGAACAGAACAATAATAACAATCGTAACAAATCAGAAGAAAGGTTTTACCGACAACCCAACAGATTTCCAGTACCAGAACTTTCGCTTTTTCTCTGCTCTTCTCTGCTTTCTGAAAATAAACTCGCCGCCTTCTATTTTATTCCCTTCATTTACCTCTGATCCAGACATATACTAATTAGTTGCAACTACAAAAGTCTAAATCTGCGAGGAAAAGGTTTTCTGTACTCTGGTAGATTGACAATCACGACATGCAAAGCATCGCATTCTCTTATAAGCTGGTGTTCCTCTTTATTGGCAAAGTTACGTTATTGCTTGAAATCACAAAATTGAGCGATAGAAGCAGCTTATATAGAATTGCTCAACGCGAAAACATTTTTAATTTACACATTTTTAATTTCGTGATTTATTTATATTTCATTTCAATTCTCCGGATATTTGTGAAGGAGAGTTTCAAGGAACGATTTTGTGTAATAACGCTTCTGTTTGGGGTCGAGAGTTTGTCGTGATATCAACCATTATTAGTAGGTGATCAGCATTCCTGAGTTGGGCATGCGCATCTGTTACTCAGGCATCGGACAGTGTTGTCAGGAACAAAACGAGAACTGAAGCTTGCTCGATCTTATAATCGAAGGGGGCAGATTATCGGTTGGTAACAAGAATTACATCACCGTCATAGCGACTATCCTTGCGATATTTCATTGGGGCATGATTACATAAAACAACATTTCCGTTCCTATCTAATTTGGCAGAACCTTGCATAAGGGGTGGTCTTGTCACTATAATTATTAAGCCTTCTCCGTTGGTTGATCATATTTTGCGTCAATGTAAAATCTAGGAGTTTTTCAGATCAAGATAAAGTGTCCATTGCTTGAGAGACAAACATATTTTAACGAGACGAAATCATAAAAACCAGCAATTCCCATTGGAGGGATCAAGTTCTGATCCCTTCCGGCACTAATTATAAACGAAGAATGCTTTTGGACTACTCCTGAATGATAAATAGCTATACTCTACTGGACGCGTTCGCTTACCTTCGAATAATTATGTAGTGAAAAATATCGCTGATTCAGTACTCTAGAATTGAAGAGTGGGTACCACTAAGTACCGATTAAACATGGAAGAAATATACTGACTTTGAAGCGTCAGTCACTTATTTATGAGGGTAATAAACAACTTGATCATGTTAAGAGGACTCCCATCAACGTTTGCTTATGTTGATAACGTAAAAGTATTTGGTAAACGAGGAAGGAACACCATATCAACGAATAAATTCTTGGGAGTTTGTTCAATAATAGCATTTTACTGTGAACGAAGAGAAAAGCACATTGCTCGGCTATATAATAAGCTAAGGATCAATTAGACCCTTCCCGAATCGACTACACTCCCGTAAAATATTCCGATACCCTGAGATGGGACGGCGAGTAATTGGTCTCTTTTTTTTTTCTTTACATTGAAAAAAAGTAAAGAAAAAAAAGGAAATTTGCTTTAAAATAGTTGTCTAATTTATAATAGTTATTAAGCTATGGTTTGTTCGTTCTTTAGTTTTATATATGTATTTTACTTTTGTTATTTGCACCTTTTCTTGAATTTATCGTCTGGCAGTCTTCGCCTCGGCGCCTCTCGAGCGTTTTGGTAACCTGCCAAAACGTTGACGACGTGAAGTCACGGACACGCGTTTTCCTCATCTATAATATATATTATCTTTATAAAAGTGACGTTATCTTTTGGGGAGGGGTCAGTTCATTACATTTCTGGTTGTTTCGATTATTATTATTATTATTATTATTATCATTATTATTATTATTATCATTATTATTATTATTATTATTATTATTATTATTATCATTATTATTATTATCATTATTATTATATGAGTGGTCAGTTTTCATAATTTCATAGTCAAATTCTGAGATGTCACATGTTTTCATATAATTATTTATTGCGAAGTTTCTATTATTTAATCGTATTTTTAGAATAATTAATACTTAAAAATAGCATCGAAAACGTAGAGCGATTTTAGACGATTTTTGTTGTGTGTAATAAAATCGTAGATGACGATCTTAAGTGTGGCATAACTACAATATTGAAATCGAGTTTCAATCGAGATGAGAGAGGAAGGTCAAAAAATAAATAATTTAAGAGGAACAAATAAATAATAAGAAGAACGATATGAAAAATTCCAGCAGGGGCATTGTTTTTTATTCAGGTGTTGCTGAGAAATAAACTTTACATGTTTCCATTCGTGAAAATAATGACGATGATGATGATGATGATGATGATGATGATGATGATGATGATGATGATGATGATGATGATGATGATGATGATCTGTCTAAACAAAAAAAAACAAGATAACTTGCTTAATCATTAATATAGCCTGCCCCTTCAATACCAGAGTGCAAGGGAAAGAACACGAACAATAAATAAATAAATATCAACAACTTAAATAGGAATTAGTAAGATTATTGAAATGTAAACAAGTAAAGGGGATCCCCGTTGTAATTGGAACGCTTGCAACCATAACAAAAAGCCACCGATGTCGACATTTGTTGTTTTTGTTAGTTTTCTCTACCTTGTCTTTATGCCGTTTGTTTTGATCGCGTCATTCAATGCAACTGTCGATGTTGTTATATATGTGAGTCTTATTCATTGTAATTATGTTTGTGACGTCATTGGCACACTTACATAAATCAAAAACGACGCTAACATCCCATAGAGATATGCGCGTGCGCTGTCGAATAAGTCATGTGAAACTTCAACATTTTATAAAACATTCGTGAGTAAACTTAATTCTATATTTAAAATGAAAATATATTTTTATTAATAACATGTATATATGATGAAGGGCTCTATATTTTTATTAAGTCAATATGATAAATACATTTCAAAATTTCAAGGCAGTTGATCGAAACGATAATTAAATAAGTCAATCCTAATCCAAACATAATTGCAGTGATTTTGAGGGATTCTTTTGATTTATTCGAATATAACATTTAATCTAAAATCTTAAATGAGTGCACCTATATATATATATATATATATATATATATATATATATATATATATATATATATATATATATATATATATACATGTACTTCATGTGGCATGCTATATATTGTTTTTGAACTCTTATTTGAACATTATTTGGAATCCGTTACGTTGCGGAATCTGAAAGTCCACTCTCCACCACCGTCATCGTTCAATACTGACCTTGCATGATAAGTCATTCATGTTAGGTTCCATCAGCTGCTGTTTTAGTATTATGTTATATTATGACTTATACGATATCGGATTGATTTTGTAACTTGAACAATTTATTTATGACAGACATAATTTGGTGGCGTTACCCGGTCGTGTAGATTACCCATTTGTGAAAATTCTGACTTGCAGCTAAACACACGCATTAATTGCTTTTTTTCGTTTATTGTCGCATGTTAACACAAATGGGAGCAAATATGCCTTCATCGTACGAACCTATGAAAGGTATTATCCTTACGTATCATACATGTTAAATCCGTCAAGTTAATGTCATACTATTTATATATAAAATATTTAATGGGAAACTTCAGAATTGTAATTTGAGAAGTTTTATTTTAAAATTTGATAAAATGTCCATCATAGGTTTTAACCTAACTAGATTCGAGCTGAGACTTGTTTATTCTTTAATATTAGTTGTGCGAAACATCAGATATGATGTAAGAAATTGTGTTCTGTTCTTGGTACATATCACATAGAATCTCAACGATACAGGTTTTACAATAGCGGATTGAAGTTTCATTCACCATCAGCCTGTCTACACATTGATGTAAATCAACGAAATAGTCTTATAGACGAAAGACGCAATCGTAAGCAGACTAACTGATACAATCCGACAAAAAGAATTACCTGCAGTCAATTGTGCCGAATATTTTTTTGTGTTCATCGACCTTTTACAGCCAACAGCGAGTCTACATCAGGTTTGAAGATGTGGTGCTATTCAGAAATATGGTTTGCAATACCGCGACACAATGACGAAATGCTACCTAACGACAACGAAAATCCAACTCGTTTTATGCGAAAACGAAAACCATGCATTCCTTAAAATATTTCCTTTGGAAGGTATCCTACGCCAACAATATATATATATATATATATATATATATATATATATATATATATATATATATATATATATATATATTGCTATTTTGTTATTAAACATGTCCTCTTTTCCTGTGTTGTTCATCTGTGTCTAACACAATTTATTAGTTATTTACAAAAACAAATGCTGTATTTTCTAGCATTCGGACGAATCGATTACGTATTGAGTTATTCATAGTTTTATGTATTTATATTTATATTTAGTTTCATTTAAAATATTAAAAATTAAAAAGAATGTATGTATATACGTGCATTTTATTAAATATTATATATATATATATATATATATATATATACATATATACATATATATACGTTTATACATTTTCTACTGAATTTTTAGATAATATTGGACTTGCTCAATCAATCGACTTTGATTAATTTGATAGGACTTAAAAGTTTCATTTAATTGTCTAAATATTTTATTTTGATCACCATTACGTTTAATCATTCTTATTATTGAGGCAGCAATTAGAGGTATGCAATTAATTAATGTGAATGTAACACAACATATTCTAAAAAAATCGGACATAATGCTCCTATAAAAAATTACACATGACAGGTACTATTGTTAAGGCGGCACACCAACGATATTAAGAGGAGAAGAATGATATATATATATATATATATATATATATATATATATATATATATATATACTTATTTTTATTACTACAGACATGTACAACATATGCGGCAGATGTTATCGATCAACAGCTATTATAAACTGAGATCTCATCAGAAAGAGTTAGACTCCGATCTTAACCTTAACCTGATGAGATCTCAGTTAATAATAGCTGTTGATCGATAACATCGACATGCCAGTGTCGTAGATTTTGCACATGTTTGTGTAAATGAAAATGATCATGTATCAAAGCTCTATATGATATTGAGCACTTTTTATAACCCCGGTTGAAATTCTTTGGATTACTACCCTGTGGATGTTTTACTGTGATTATATATATATATATATATATATATATATATATATATATATATATATATATATATATATATATATATATATATATATATATACACATATATATATATATATATATATATATATATATATATATATATATATATATAAACAAGTTCAAATGTATTTATAAAATTAAGTTATCATCAATATTTTTTTCAAATGTGATCAATCCTACTTAGAGTGTTATTGTTGTATTATGACGGGCCCTGTAGATTAGCTAGTATTAATTGTGAATTCTGTGAAAGAAATAGCATTAAGTGAAAAAATGGGTGCATTGTGATTTTGGGGCAAACAACCATGATTCATTAGTGAATCATTTTGTAAAGTCATAACAAATTTGAGGTATAGAAAATGCTCAGATCAAGTGGTCAGAAAGACATGAGTGACGGAAATATTTTGCACGTTGAGTCCACGTGAACAGATGACGTCACTCCTCTCTCAGGTGCGAGCAATTAGTTATTCAATCAGTCTGCGATGGGAGCTCGAGGCGGCCACGTCGTTTTGAGAAAGCGGGCGAATTTGTTCCAGAGATGTAGACGAAAATAATTTTAGACGGCGTTTCTAAAAATGAGACACGAATCGACATCTCGCCTCATCTAGAAGAAGATAGAAATTAACTATAGAAAAAGGAAACAGAAGCACATTAACCGACCACTTCCCCCGACTGAATAAAAGAAGAAAAGCCCAATAAATCGTTCACCACTCTCTGAAATTATCGTCGAAGTCCTTTCTTTCCTCTGGGGAGAACTTTCAGTTTCAGGTGACCGAGGCTCCACGCCAACCAACAGAAGGCCACTAGACGAAGGAAGATAAACCCACGACAGAGCTATCGACAACGAAGAGATCCGGCCAAAGGTATAATTAATTAACTCGTATCGTTACATTATGAATATTTAGTATGTGAGCATTTGAAAGCAGTTACGTTTAAGTGCTCTAACGATTTGTTTGAATCGAGAAATAATAATGAACCATACATTCGCACAATGTGTATAAAAGTAATAAAGCCATTCCCCTCTTCTATTATTGTACTGAAGACTTCTGGAATGCACTCTCGGTTTAAGCGATTCCACTATCGAGCGTTTGATTGACAACCCGCTGTGCTACTGGTGTTGTTGTTAGGGGAGGGTTTGTCTTTGTTTCTGATTTTCGTTTTTTGTTTACTTTTCTACCCATTGTACGAATATATTTTTCATTATTATTTCCCGGCTCCGACGAGCGTTTGCATAAAGTCGCTGAAACGTAAGTCTTATTAATAACATATATATATATATATATATATATATATATATATATATATATATATATATATATATATATGTATATATATATATATATATGCAAACATATCGTTTGTTTAAGTCCACAGGTTTCACGAACGTTTTCGATTTTTCGTCGAATCATCCTCAGGTTTCAAAGGCAAATAAACAAAAAAGCTGGAGAAAAAAAGAGAATTTTAAAAATACGCCGGAGAAACGCGCATAGAATGTTGTTCGCATTGTTCCAGGAAGTCGTTGCCGTTTTCAATTCAACAACGCTGGATGACATCACAGAACAAAATCGCATTATGTTAAGCATTTTAAACAGTTAGCCTTTGTTTCATGTGTGATGTTGTTATATATATATATATATATATATATATATATATATATATATATATATATATATATATATATTCAGAACATGAATGATGAAAATAAAATGTTGTACAAACAACATATTATAGTAAAAGATCAGAAGTTCAAAATCAAGGACTCACATGATTCTTAATCCATTGATTTTCAAAGAAAAATTGTTTCCATCATATTATATTCATCATTGTACCATCAAACTTTGAAAATAAATACATATATATACAAAATTTACACGACCGATTTTTATCCTTTGATGAAAATAATTGTTCTTTAAAATCCATGCTTTTGAAGTTCTGATGCTTTTATAAATGTTGTATTTGTACAACTTGTTTATTTTCATCATTTATGTTCTGAATGTATTGCTCTATTCACTATATTGAGCTTTCTATAATCACGACAGATATCATTAAAAGATAAATCATTTATCTTTAAATTCGTATTCGATGTTATCTATCTCTCTCTCTCTCTCTCTCTTTATATATATATATATATATATATATATATATATATATATATATATATATATATATATATGTATATATATATATATATAAGAAAAATGGTGCCCCGTGCAAAGTAAGTTTGGAGTAATGTAATTTCTAAATGTAATTACAAGTACACGAACTCTCTCTCTCTCTTTCTCTCTCTCTCTCTCTCTCTCTCTCACACACACACACATACAAACACTTCAGTTCTGCGATCGACTATTCCCATCTTGAGTTTCATGTTTCACTTCATTAACTTTGGCTCCCGAGTTACGGAATCGAAAATGATTGATTATTTATGAGAGGTTGGTTACTTCATGAATTTATGGAAATGGCGAAAAGAACGGGAGAGAGGTAGATAGATAAAGAGTGAGAAGAATAGAGAGGGATAGAGTAAGAATAGTTTTAAAAGAAAGAAGTTACACACACTTTTTCACTTCTTCTATTTTGTTTTTTTTATAGCCTTGGTCAATGAACGGGCTCCCCGGTATTTACATTATATAAAGCAAAAGCATGTAGGAAACGTACTTGATTACTCTAGTTTGAGTATACAACTAGTTCAGTGTTAAACAATGTGACCAATTCGGTCACCCATTAGGCTTTCCTTAGATTGTTAGAATCAGGTGATGCGTCTCCTTCTGCTTACTATCAGTGACCTTACTAGTTATGTTCTTTTTTCCTTCCCGCTAGGTTTCAAATAAAATCACTTTCTAATGAGATATTGACTATTATTTTTGATGAACTATTTTAACATAAAACTACTATCTAATGAGATATTGACTATTATTTTTGATGAACTATTTTAACATAAAATCACTATCTAATGAGATATTGAGTATCATTTTTAATGAACTATTTTTATCTAGTATTTTATAGTTGCATAAAATTGACAGCTTCTCTGTATCCGCTGTTTAGTATTTCGCTGTCTCTTCTCGATTAATAAATGCATCGTTGTTATAATAATACTAATTTCTAAGGGAATTAGATATAGTTAGGTTTAAAATCAATGTGGAGAAGCCCTGCTTTTGTTAAGTGAATATACTTAGGAAATCGTCAGATAAATATAAAAATATGAAATTCTCTAAATGAATCAGACACTTATCATATTTGTTTATTTTCCCTTTAAATATATTTAATGTTTGATTAAATAGATAGTGAATTTGAAATTACTGACTTGCTTTGATAAACATCAAAAAGGGAGATAACTAATACAATGAGTAGATGGATTACTGCCCTTGACCATTTCTTTTTAATTTAAATGTACCATTAGACTATAACTTAGTAACCTTTCGGTTAAACGAAGTAACAGCAGAGAAGTAACTCGTACAGAAAGTGTAGCAGTAATTTATCGTTCGGTCGGTCGGTGATATATTATATCATGCACGTGTAAAAAATACTATTAAGATAAAATGTAAAAAACATATTTAAAGTTATTGTATTATAAACATAGTCATAATCAAACTGTATATTTATAAATGTTGATAAAAAGTAAACGTCGATAAGTGTTTACATTAATTACTATTATTTATTTATTGTTCAGTCAATTTACTCGAGCCGCTACTAAAATCCCAACTAAAGCCGGTAGTCTATTCTTCCTTTGGCAAGTTCCTTTTAAATATTTATTGTTGTTCAATATCTGAGATTATATTATAAGGTATACTAAAAATAATAAATATAATAAAAGAAATAAAAAAGAGAGACAATGAGGTTTAACAATAGTATTTAGCCGTAATTGAAGAACGTATTGTGAAGTTATTTACATGTGAAATAATTTGAAAAAGTAATTGTAATTTGTGCTAGTTTTCGCCCACGTTCGGGTGTATAAGGATGTGTAAGATAGTAGGAT
Source organism: Sepiola atlantica (assembly GCA_963556195.1). Taxonomy (NCBI): domain Eukaryota; kingdom Metazoa; phylum Mollusca; class Cephalopoda; order Sepiida; family Sepiolidae; genus Sepiola; species Sepiola atlantica. Next base: position 5,729,696 of record OY744522.1, read on the forward strand.
AGAAATACACATCTGACGAGATTTACTGTGAGGCTGCAGTAGGGTGGTGTTATTAGTTCCTTTAGTGTATGTATTATTTATACATGTATATGCGAGTATATTATAAAGGTGTACTAAAATAAATAATAATAAAGCAAACAGAAATGAGAGAATACCAGTTAAACATATATGTGGGCATATAAATACTTTAGATAGCTGACGCACGTCTGTCTTCTATAGTACGTGGTCACTCTTTAGCCCGAGACCCGAGACTGGTGTCTTGGATGTTCTATCTCACTTCTCTGGGAGATGGCTCTCTTTATCTTTTGTTTCAAGTTGATATAGTCACGGTAAAAACACCAGTTTCTGGCCAATCACGTTATAGTTAGACTTTTCCGTTGCTTACAATTCTTCTCTCTTGATGATTCAGAGCTTTATTCCAGGCCCTACACCGTCGTTTCCCTATATCAATGATCTTCCTCAGAATATTATTCAGAACATTGAGGTCGATGCTGAGTATACCACTCTCTATTCTCGTGTTGGTTCTCGCCTATCTCCTTGAGATCAGTTAAAATATTCATCTAATACAAACCTAGTTTGGTTGTGAGTGGAAGTACGAATGGCTTTGTTACGTTTAATATTGTCTTTCAGCTCGTATCTTTCAATCGTAGGTGTGTACTTTTTCCTCCTAAAATTCTCATGGATGGCTCTGACGTCCAGGAGAAATCGACTCTCCAACATCTCGGCCCTTCTGTCCCATTGAATCCTTCTTAGAATCAATACATTAGATGCATTGCTTTCTGCTTCTCAAAAGATTGGATAAATATTTCGCTCAAAACACTTTCTCACACCTGAGGATGTTATCTATATCTACGAATCTACTATCAGACCATGTATGGAGTACTGTTGGCATTTAAGTGTTCTGATCATTGCAGAAACGCATCTGTAATTTTAGTTGACCCACCCTTTCTTTTTATTTGTACACTATTTGTCATTAAGTGATGTTGCAGTTTTTTCTATAAATACTATTATAGCATGTGTTATTCAGAATCGTTTGATCTATTCCCTGCGAGTCTGGATTATATAAAAAATGTACATATTACTTTATAAGCCACTTGATATTCGTATATTTAAATCTACTTCTAAGCTACTCTCATATGTTGAACACTGTTAGAATAAATACTTCCACATTATACATACATAAATAATATATTATTTTATAATGTATATATATATATATATGTAACTGTGATATATATGAAACAGTAATATATATATATATATATATATAATTTAAAAATTAAAACCTAGAATAGAAATACAAGAAACAACATGTTAATATGAATTCCCCCATTATATTCACACAACAAAGAAAACAGGATATAGTCCAATTTATAGAAAACAGAACAATAGAACAAAATATAGGAAGTAACACCAACAAGGCCTTTGTTCGCGGGAAGTCCAACGATTGGCTGAGAGAACAACAAAGAATCTGATTGATAACTAGCTAGGCGTGTATATAAAAACACCCAGCAAAATAACTCTATGCATTCTAGCCTGAGGATTGTTCCCTGGATGAAACGCGGGAGCCTCTGTGTAGCTTAATTGTCATAAATATATTTTCATAGCTTACTATATATATATATATTTTTATATATATATATATATATATATATATATATATATATAAATATATATATATAGATAGATAGATAGATAAATATTTGTGTGTGTCTGTGTGACTCGAATCATTAACTTGGTTAACTAATATTGCTGAATATTAAAAGTGTGGATTACATTCTCTGTAATTGCGTACCATATGTCGCCTATTGCATAGTGCAGGTTGTGTTAACACTATATCGATTAGATCTCTCATAAGATAAGGATATAAGACGATGAAGACGAAGTGGTTATGATAATTTATCAGAAATTGATCGATTTAGTCATAAAGGTTGCAGACTGATGTCTCGCAACACTCACATAATCTGAATGGTGAAAAGTGTGAGTAAGGTCAGAATCAGACACATTGACTGTGATCGACCGACAACAACGTAATTAGATTCTCCGTTCTCATGGTCAATTGTCACTAACGACATTCTTGATTATATGCCATTTTTATGGCCAACAATCCGACTCTTATCGAAAATTATGGATAGCCAAGGAATGAATAAACTAACACTCAAGACGTTGTTTTATAACACGGCCCGGAAGAATGCTCCAATTTTATTTGGCTGGCCATGATTTTCTGGCCAATTTCACTTGGTATTATTGTTATGAATATATATCATTTTTCTTTTCTTTATATAGTACATTGTATGGATAATAAGTTCTGAGTAGTCTTTTAACAGAAACCATGATATGATTTGCCCTATCTTTTTTCCATTTTTTCCCCCAATTTGTTGTCTTCTCTCCCACAGGAAGCTGGGACTTTTATATAATCAATGAAAACTAGGACAAATACTTTCCTTAAAATACATTTATTTAACGCTAGCTATGGATACATATTTTATCGTAGCAAAGAGTTACATATTGTCATCATAAAGAGTGCACGTGGAGTTTAATTCACTTATGTAACAGGGTATAAGATTGCTATTTGTTTCCTGACTACGGTATTAAAAATGAAATGTCGCATCACATCCCTTGCCGTCACCTGATAAAATAAACGAATCGAGTATATAACCCTGTATAGGACGACATTTGAACGTAGGTTCAAGCATATACGATCATACAGAGTCGAATTATGCATCTAGCGAACTATATCTAAACTCAATTTCTAATATAGAACATTTCAAAGCTAGTTCTTGCCTATGATTTTTGTTTCAATTAATATCGCAAGACGACAAATATGTCAGGGAGGTTGGAAAAGCGGTCCAAAACAAGAGAAAACAAACACAGAAAGAAAGTCGAATATGTAGAGCAGCCCAGGGAAATTAACTCCCCACATCAAGGCTCCGGAATTAATTTTATTTTTAAAATTATGGGCCGACCGATAGAGGCACTGCTCAATTCTGGGTCAGAGGTCTCGCATCTGAAAACATCAATTCTTGAAAAATTAAAATCGGTAAACATTTAAATTGAGAAATTCTTATCTGCCAGTTACTTTGGAAAACAGAAAACGAGAGTCCTAGATAAAATCGTGCACTTGCCCGTTAAAGTGAAGAAGCTACAGTCTTCGTCGAGGTTATGCAACTTTTCGTACTTTGATTGGAAGTTAATATTTTGCGCAGACTGGTTGAAAATAAACCGAGCCTAACTAACCATCTACCCTAATCGATTGAAGATTCAAGGGGTCGATTTACCCCTTGGTATCAATACCAGTTATTAAATCTACTATTTCTCACGGAATTACTTATAATCGAAATACATTTATTTATACTCCAAAATAATTAAAACTAAATATAATATAATAATAATCCATCAATATCAATGTCATAAACTTATATACGATCCTTACCAAGAATAATTCCCAATATATTTTAACTCATTATTATCTAGAACTAAATCTACTAATATTACTGCCACTAATCCATATATAAATCTTACTAAAAATAAAGATAATTACCACTATGTTTTATTAATTACCTGATAAATATTTTTTAAAATACATTTAACTATCCATCAAAATAATTAAAATTAAATGTCAATTGATCAAAATATAACAGCATAATTTATTAATATTAAGGTCATAAATCCATCACTAATAATAATTTAAACTAAAATATCCCTGTAGGCTTTTTGTCATGTAATTGTTATATGTCTGCATTGAAATGCCATATACAAGAAGCAGACACTTCAACCCACGATAAATTTGTTAAATGGCTACAAACATACAATCTTGACACCTTCTTTCTCACTCTTTCTTTATCTTCTCTTTCTCTCTTGTTTCATCTCCCCCGGTCCCCTCTTATCCAGCCCATCGTTGGATAAAAATAAATATGAATTTAACTCGAATCTTACATTAACCATTCTCAGCCCGCAACAAATCCTAAATGGCTATAGACACCCACCCCTAACCTCTCTCTACCCATCTTCCCATTCCCTTTCTTTTTCTTTTTCTTCAACCCCCCCCCCTATCCTAGCTCAGCGTTGGATAAAAAATAAAAAAAATAAAATACAAATAGCTGTAAATTAAACTTTTCTAACGGCAAATATATTTTTCTTCCTTTTCTTTTTCTTTTCATTCCCCCGGCCTCTCTACCCCAGCTCAGCGTTGGATAAAAATGAAAATATTAATTTCTAACGGCAATTATATTCTAAAAATCGGTCACATGACTTTTATTTATTTCTCCTCTTCTTTTTTGCTTGACTTCATTCTTCCTGGAATTCAGAGACCCGGTTGGATCATAATAAAAAATTATCTGCCTGATGAGACCTCAACTCTTGAGAGCTGTAGATCGATAACATCGACATGACAGTGTAGCAGACTGTGTACATGTTTGAATAAAAGCATTCACAATACAGCTCTATATTTTTATTGAGCACTCTTTTATAAGCCCGGTTTGATCCCTTTAGATTTCTACTCTGTGGATTTTTACCCCACCTGAGTTACTATATATATATATATATATATATATATATATATATATATATATATATATATATATATATATATATATATATATATGTATGTATGTATGTATATATACATATATATATATATATATATATATATATATATATGTATATATATACATATATAAATGTATACATGCATATATATATATATATATATATATATATGAATGTATATATATACATATATATATGTATATATGTATATATACATATATATATGTATATATATATTTATATATATATATATATATATATATATATATATTTATATATGTATATATACACACCTATAAATGTATATATACATATATATATATGTATATATATACATATATATATATATATGTATATATATATATGTATATATATATATATATATTAGGTTCATAAGTAAATGATCTTTATTACTTGGATTATTCGGACTACTATTCTTATCTCGGATGTTAATCTCTAAATGTTTCGGCCGATGTACCCTCCGACCTTTCTTCAGATGCCTTACGTTGAACTCAGGAACGTGTATGCAATATTAAACAGAACATATTATTCACTCCACAATGTTTTCTTGCCACGTTTCGTTAGCCATGACTGAGTAGAAATAAATAAAAACTGTCACTTAGAACGGATTCAACTTAACACCGTAATTCGTTGTGAAACGAGTCATTGCAGATGTATGTGCAAAGTAATCATCAATTATAAGTGACATACTTCTGGATATGAATTTAATTTCAATTTGTTTAAGACTTTTCCACGGTAATAACCACGTTTATTAAATAATGTGTTGCGTTCGAAATTCCGTAAATGTTGCCGAATTCTGACATAGGGATGGCTAGTTCGATATGACGCTGTGGGAATAAGGTCAAGATGAGGACAGTAATCCAAATAATATAAATCATACAAATTATAAATCATCTCAAACATTCTGAAACAATAGTTAATGTTTATAGTTTTAATTTTAGAATTTAATCATGTGCTGAATATCTGCTCTTGCATAGCTTTTTGTAGCTCATATATATATATATATATATATATATATATATATATATATATGTATATATATATATATATATATATATATATTCCTTCACATAGAAATTAGACAGATCACAGAAAAGTCTGACATACGTAACACATTTACTTATTTACGTAATGATGGTATATATATATATATATATATTAAGTTAGTGCAAAAACAATGGCGTGTTCTCACATATGTTATATTAATATATGTTTTCTAAATTTATTTATTAATAAATATAGTGGTGTTATAAGGCATTTAAAGCACATTTTTCGCTCTATCGAATCGTGTCATTCGTTTTCATTTTCAATCTCTTTATTGTTCTTGCAGGCTTTTCGACAGCATGGGCAAAATTAAAATCCGCACGATAGTCTTGTTCCAGTTTAAACTAGGGTGAAAAGCTGCCTAGACAACTCGTGACATTAATGATGCGTTTGGCCCACCAACCACTAACGAACGTACGGCACACAGGTTGTTCAATAAATTACACAATGGTGACTAGAGCCTCAAACATGAAGACGATCAAGGCTGGCCGACTGCGGTTGATAACGAAGATCTGAAAGCTTCCAGAACTCCGGATTTTTATGATAATTGAATAAGTAAACTTGTTTCCTGTTGACAAAAATGTGTTGATTCTAATGGTTCTTATTTTCATTAATAAAGGTTGGTATAAAAGAAGTTATGCTCTTTTGAAGTTGAACGTCAAAACGCCATCGTGTTTGCACTAGCCCAATATATATAATATATAAATATATATAATATATAAAAAAACATCCAGAGTTACTTCCATTAATCTTATAGTAAATATATCAAGTTAATTCGATAAACTAATTTGACGAAACTCACAATTAGTAACACTTCTTAAATAGATGATAATCGATAAGTTTGATAGATCTAGATTATTTAAAATGTGAGATTAATTACTTACTAAAATTCTTAAAATACGAAATAAAGATGAACAAAATAAAAAATATGAAGATAAACACACTGAAATAAAAGTAAATAATCAAATATAAGCTTAATAATATATATATATATATATATATATATATATTGTTAAAACTAACAGTTTATCGAACACCATACACTTAACCAACATTACACAAATACTTTTGAACACCAAATCATATATGTAACATAACCTTAAAATAAAATTCAATTAAATTTACTTTCTCTGCGAGACTGCTATAGTTGTCGGTGCGGTCTACATCTGGCAGCCATTTGGTGTTGTAGTATTCTCTACACAGTCGGAGAAGGAAAATGTTTTTTCTTCTGGTTTAA